>CATIWC010001040.1:0-131077 GCA_948472305.1 Vicia faba
GCCTCTCTTTCCAAGCTCCTCCAATCAATTATGATCATCTCTTTCATTAACTTCTTGATTCTACTTGAATTAATTGTTGTGTTGAATTTTGATTGATGAATTATTTAAGGTTATGTTGAATTAGCATGAATTAATTATTAAATTGTGGAAATTGTGTGATTCTTGAAAAGCTTCATGTTGATGATGTTGATAATTTTTGGAATCGGTTTATTAATTGAAGTCTTTGTTGAGATTCAAGCGTCAGCATTGATAATTGTTGATAATTGTTTAATTTCACGCATCGGAGTTTGATTTGGAGTTGATAATTGTTGATAATTTTCGAAATTCATGTGTCGGTATTTGATTTCGAGTTGATTAATTATTGTTGACACTTGAATAATATTTGTTTTGATGCTCATAAGTTATTGTACCGGTGTGAATTTAATTGTTGCAATTTATTTGTGAATTCCAAGTAAAGTTTCAAGTGTCGATGTTCGATTTTGCATGTTCAAATGTTGATTTCCAATTGATTTTTTTTGAACACTAACACATGAAAGGTTGTTGCACGGTATCCGCAAATGCATGCAATTTTTTATTTAATTATTTCTTGCTTCATGTTTTAGTCCAACTCGATAATTTTTTAATGTCGGTGTTGAGCTTTGATGGTTTTAAAGTGACTTTTGGAAGATTTTCATAAGTCAAAATGTCGATGTCCGATAATTGTAAAAACGTGAAAATTGTGATTTAATTCTTTCTTAATTCATGATTGGATTTAATTTGATGATTGATTGATGTTAGTGTTGAGTTTTGATGATTTTAAATTGACTTTTCGAGAATTTTCATGAATCAAAACGGTGTTGTCTGGTAATTATTTTTGTTGCTCCGACACTTGTTTAAAACTTGCTTCTTCATGAATTAAGCTTGATTTGAGTTATGATATGAATGCTTAACTTTGGGTTGTCACTCCTTGTTATTACTAACTCATTTGTTTATTTGTGCAAGCTTCCTAAGGTGGTTCAAGAGAGCATTTAATCAATTAATTAATTCTTGATTATTCGATTAAAGCCTTTATCCCATTTCCTTTTGGTTCGGATTTGTTTCTAACACGTTTTGAGCTTGGATTCTCATTCCATGAGACACATATATTATTGTTGTTTGTATGGACTTATATTTTATGCATGACTATTATTTTATATTCGGATATGCTTGACGCACTTTCCGCTTGTGATTTATCTTCACATGACGATGCTTCGACACTTATCTCGTGCATTCAATTTCTGACTATTTTGCTTGTTGAAGAAGCTTACGGAACAGTCTTCGGGTTTCATACACTTTATTAAGAAAAAGCAACGGATTCTTTTCCATTTGGTACTTTTTCCCATTTATCCTATTCTGGCATTTTCTTTCAATTTATTTCTTATGACAAGTAGGAATAGAGATGCATATCTGGAAGCCAAGTCCTACTATTGTAGGTAATGTTTGATTTAGAAGTCCTGCTTTATAGGCAATATTTATGTGATTGTTAGCTTGTTTTCTCTTTTTACTTTGTGCATGCAATCAAGTTCATAAAGTGGAAGAAGGACTCGCAATCGACCCCCACCTTTCAAGTCCCTTGGTCATTCTTAGCTTGCATCCTACGATAATGCTTTAAATTGTGCTTCTCTTGTTATCGAGTCAATAAAGTGGAAGGAGGGCTCACAATCGGCCCCCACAATTTGTCTTTGTTTCGACGACACTTAGCTCATGTTTCTTAAATGTTGATGCTTTGAGTTTTTACTCGATTTGTGCTTGAGCTATTCTAGTGGAATGAGAGTCCTTTGACTCCGGGAGTCTTTCGACTCCCACGCTGAAATGCGCTTTGGGTTCTTGTTTCTTCTAGCTTATGCTTAGTGCTTAGGTGGTTACCTATTACATGTTCGTTTGTTTGATACTTATTTGGTTAAGTAAGTATGTTTTAGGCATCTTGGTAAAGTGCCTAATTCATAAGTGGTTACTTATCATATGGTGTGTGTTCGCTTTCACATCTTGTTTAAGTATGTGATTGCTTGCCTTTTTCTTTCTTCTTTCCTTGTGAGTATTGACATGCTCCCCATATGATCTTTAGTTCATTCTTGGTCAAGATTTAACTAAGTGGACCTTAGGATTGATATCCATACATGAAAACATTAGGTAGAATTCCTTTGATCCCAAATTTAGGTCCACAAGCATGACAACAAGTAGGATCGGGATTCCCATTTTGCTAGTCTTTTCTTTTGCATCCTTTCTAAAACTAAAACTCTTTTTTTGCTTAGTCAAACTTGTAAAACATTCTAACATTACATAAAACCTTACACAATTAAGAGGGAAGTACTCAGATACCTCCACCTTTTGAGGGACCATCTAATGTATTCTCTCAATAAAAACACTCAACAAATGCAAACCATTTTTGTCTTCAGACTTTTTCTTTTGAAAACCTTTTCAGGTAAGAACATGTTAATTCCTTTCTTTGACAATTGCGTGAGTCTCCAAAGGTTGAGATGCAGTAGAATGCCAAATTAGCATCATTCATAAAAAGCACACAATAAACCAAACCTTTTAAGTTGAACTATGAGTGCCTTGTGTTGTACCCCCAATTTTTTCCCCTAAGATCCCTTCATCATACCATATTGTTTCAATCACCACAAAATCACATTAGGGATTTTGGTCCTTCTCCCTATCTCTAGCTTTGCTCTTTGAGTAGTTACCAAGCACCTTGACTTGTCTTCTGTGGTGATCATGGATATTTTGCTTTGATTTTCTCTCTAAATTTACAAAATACAATATTGGTTTGTCTTACTTGTTAATAATGTAGGTAAAGGCATTGAGGTTTAGCAAGTTGCATCATGGGATCATGAGTTTATTTCCATGCCCTAGTCAAAAGCTTGAGAGATTCAAACCTCACCATGGAAGTTGTTTTGAAGTTGGTATGGAAGTAGTTTTTTATGGCCATGAGTCTTAATCATCATCCTCAACAAATTCTATTCACAAAGGAAGAATATTGGCACAAAACGTTTGTTCAAACTTAGCATAGTTCCACCAAGCATTCTCTTGATCTAGAGGCTAGGGTTTTGGGACTTCAAAGGGGCATATATTGCTCATCTTTTGGTATTTTTGAGTGATTCAAAAAAAATTATTCTCTTAAAAGAGTTACCAACAAACCACTTCAAAAGTTACAAGGAGTTTTCATGTGGAAGGAACTTAGTGAAGAAGAAAGATTACAAGTCATCCAGATGAATCCCTCATTTTTCATATGTGATTTCAAATGATCATAACTTGGTCAATTTGTATCACCTTGAGCCCATTATTTTTCCATGATGACCCTAAAAACGTGTAATTCATGCCTTCTTTTATGTGCAAAGTAAGAAAATGGATGGAAGTTGCCTTAAGAATGCAAGAGATTATAGGTCATTTCATGATTTTTGGCCAACTTCAACAAGTCATAACTTGCTAAATTTTTGGATATTTTGAGTGGTTCAAATTGAAAAATGTCATTCAATAGGTCTAATTCATTCGATCTTTTTTGGTCAAGATCAAATTCTAAGTGGAAGTCAATGTTTGGATGCAAGACATTATAGGTCGTTTTTGAAGAAGAGTTTGAAATTTTTCTAAGTATGGAAAGTCAACTCTTTTTTTTCAACTTTGACTCCATGTAACTTTCAGCTCAAGCATCCATTTGATTCGATTCTTTTTCCATTGCAAAGCTTGTAACCTCATCTTTCCAAAGCATCAAGAATCATGCCCTAAGATCCTTTGAGGTGGAAATGCCATAGATTTGAATTTGGTAGTTTGAAACTGAATTTTGCACAAAGTCAGAATTTTGAAATCCATAATGTGACTTCTAAACACAAGATTTGTGCGTGTTTTTGATTTAAACTTGATTAGAAAACTTTCCAAAAGTGATTAGCACCCCAAAACGCAAGGTTTGGTTGAGTTTTGATGGAAATGAAGTCACACTTCACTCGTGCTTGACCCTTACTCAATTTCCCTCCAAACTTCCTTGTTTCTTCAAATTTTCATTCCCATTCACTTCCCTATAAATAGAGGGTCATCCCCCATTCAATTTCCCGAGCTTAGAGAGCCAAGAACACCCTGTCAAAACTTCACACGAACCCACTTTTGTTGAATTTAGTTTTTGAAATTTAAGCTTCCTTTTCCAAAATTCTCTGCGCATTCATCATCCTTGAACTTCATACAAACTCTCCAGCACTTAAACCAATCAAAATGATCCATAATCCAAGCTACAAAAGTCCAGTTTCAGAGCTTCTTACGTGAACTTCGAAAAGGTAGAATTCTCCAACAATTGGATCCAAATCAAGCACTAGTCTGTTCTACTCCTTTGTATAATTCTAATGCTGCTTACAATTTTTAAATCCATTGAGAATTGAGAGATAAATCTCAAACTGAAGGTGCTCGCTATTTTTCTGTATTTTGATTCATATCTCTCTCCATACTTTACATAAATTTGGCGCGATGGTTGTATTAGAATCGTCTTAAAGAGACGAGTTCAATGATGCTAGCCAGGGATCCTAATTTTTCCATTTGAAGGATCTCAGAAAATCCCCATTGCAGGGTGTCTGGAGGTTGAAGATGATGACATGTCTCGTCTCAGCCAATGATAGCGTGCCAAGCGTTTTAATTTCAATGGTTTCCCTTTTTCTGATTACATGTGTGTTTCACTAAGGTCCATATCAAGCACAGCGCGTCTGGTCCATTGGATTAGCTTACTAATGTGTTTTGACTTTGATCTGATGGTCCACGTCTTTTTGGTTTTATTTTATTTTCTGATTTTATATTTTATTTGATTAAATTTTCTAAAATTCATAAGTCTTTTATTTTTTATCCAAAAATAATGAAAAATTCACAAAAATACTTTGATTTATTTCTGATCTCATGAATATTATTTTGCATTTTTATTTTAACATTTGGTATTTTTTATATTATTTGCTTTCTTTTAATTACTTAAAAAATACTTTCTAACATTTTTTAATTCTGAAAAAATTCTTAAATATTATTTTGCATATTTTTGACTTTCTGAAAATTTTAATGAATTTTATGATGAGGTTTACTATTTTTGATCCATTTTATTTTTTTTTAGCAATTTTAAATGGTTTAAAATTAGTTTCTGACTTTTAAAAATTACTAAAATTTTTATAAAAATATTTGGATCCATTTCTGATTTTTCTATGACTTAATTTTTCATTTCTTGAATAATTTGAACATAATTGATATTTTTCTCATTATTTTCTAGTTTATTTTAACATTTTTAATCCTTTAATATATATTAAATGTTATATCATTTTGTGAATATTTTCTGGCTGTCTTGGGTTGATTTTTTGGTCATGACTTTATTAACATCATTGGTTCTTGGGTGTTGAGTTCAACTACACCAAAATGGATGAATGACTTTAATAATAGTTTGATTAAATATTAATTCAAATGTGGTTTTTCTTTTTACCATAAATCCCCTTCATCTCATCCCCTTCTTATTGCACTAAATGTTGTTGGAGCATGATCTCTATATCATGTATCAAAACAAATGGTGCATAGATTGCTATTGACCGGCCTCAAAATATGTGCGACTTTTATATAAGTCCACTTACGATTGCTTAACATAGCGCTAAATTTTGTCCCGATTCGAATAAATGATCATTCATGGCCCAAACTTATGATTGCAAGCCCAAGTATGTTAATTTGATCTCTTTGATCCAATAACCTTGAGATTCATTGTGTGGAGGCTTTGGTTCTACCAATCCTCTAATGGATCTACAACACCTTTGGTCAACATGGATCACTTAAACATCGTTGATCATTAAATGGTACTTGTGAGAATTTCAAATGGATGATATACTTGACAAAAAGCAAATGCAACTTGTTGTGTGGAGGCTTTGGTTCTACCAATCCTCTAATGAGGTCCAAATACAAGTTTCAAGATGGTCATCCAGCTAACCACTAATTATTGACTTGTTTTATTTTATGCTTTTGTTCTTTTATGCTTTATGCACTATTTATTTTTAGCATTTTACATTTCATGTCATTTTCATCTTTGCTCATTTGAGCATTTATTTTCTTGTCATTTTTACTTTGCTCACTTGAGCTTTTCTTTTTCCTTTGCCTAAGATACTTAATAACCAACTTAAACCCTAAAAAACTCTTAATGGTGCTTGGACTATGTGGTTACTATCCTTGGCATGATGGAGCAGTGGACTTTTTTCTTGGACTTAGGATTAGAAACCTTGGCCTATCTTGGATACCTTGTGATCTCATCTGATTATTTTGTCTGGAGCTCTTGAGGTTTACCTCAAGACATTGGGTTGCTTGTTTGTTTTTGTGTGCAGGTTTTTGGTGATTACACTCCTTGTTTGTAATCAGGAATTCACCCGTATACAGCCGTTACTCTGCCCAATTTTTGTGAAGACTTAATACACTTTAATTTTGGTTCTCTCAAGAGGTCTAGTATCTTTGATTGCTTGGTTTCAATCCAAAGAATGGGAATTCTATCTTGACTCATAATGTCAAGTTTTGGCTTCTTGTTGGTTAGATGGTCCTTATCCTTAGCTTTTATCTTATGCTTTAGGATAGTCTCTTCTTCTCCTCCCATCTTCTTTAATTTCAAAAATCCTCTCCCTCCTTTTGAAAACTATTCTTGTTTCTAAAACTTCAGATGATTTCATAATAAACTTGGACTTATGTCCATGCATTTTCAAAATCATTTTCATAAATAAACTTCAATCAATTTAATAATACTTTGACACTTTTTGTGAGAAGACTAAAAGTCAACCAATCTCATTTCAAACTATTTTGCCACTTCGGCTTTTAGCTTTAAAACTTTTTTTCTTAAAAGATTAGGCTCTTGTCAATCCTTGTAGTGATGCAAACAACTATACTTCCACAATATGTAGTGAAGTGAGATATTTTCCACTTGGGTGTTGAGTGAGGCATTATTGATTTTAAAATCCAATCCATATCCTCCACTTTGAGATGATGCAAATTCTCCTTTCTCATGATTGTGGGTAGTAAGTCTGTTTTCTACACGGACAATGACGATGATGTCTTATCTCTTAAAATCAACCAACACATTTGTGTTTCAAATTTTTAAAAGAGGAACTATGTGTACCCTGATCCCATATTGCATAAAAGGTGGTACGTAGGCACTAAAGGTTCGCAACCGCGGCGGGTGCAAAAAATCATTAAAAAATACTTCTTTTCTCACCTCCACTATCCATTTTATATACAACACATTTTTATAGCCAAAATATACAGATTTTACAAAGAGGTTCCTGTGGAGTACCATAGATGTTTAGGGTGCTAATACCTTCCCTTTGCATAACCAACCCCCTTACCTTGAATCTTTCCCCCTTTTTTTGGGTTATTCGCTCTTTTCCCATTCCTTTGGAAACAATAAAGCGCGGTGGCGATTTTTATTTTGATTTGTATAAAGGCTAGTCAATCCAATGGCTTAGTCTTGAACATTTCTACTGCTACAGAAAAAAGGCAACTTCACTGGGGAATTGTTGACCTCTTGCTGGTCCATCCCTAAGTGGGTTGAGCCTATCTTTGTTTATATCTGTATATGTGCTATTGTTGTTTATGTGTTATATTTTGTATATATGTTTGTCTGGATTTTCCTAGTTTTCAGGATGCTTGGTGATTACTCATAAGTCCTATACCTGGACTTGGGAAAACTTTAAGATAGGACGGGCGGTATAGTCATGTTAACTTTGAGGGAGTAATCCCAAAAAAGGAGGCATGAGATCCCCCACTCAGCGGAGGCCCCTTTGACTGTAGTGTCGTTTACCGAGTAATCGGGAAGACGTACTGCTTTCGACCTGGGAGCCTGCTGAAACTGAGGACCATAGAATACCAAACCCATCCTGGCCTTTTAGGTGTAGTGCGGAAGCTATGACGGAGTAATCCAGAAATAGTTGTCATACGATACTACGCTCGAACGAGTCTTTCTTGAGAATATTACTAATTACCGAGTTAATCAGGAAGTTGGTAATATCCGAAGGAAGGATGTAGACTTTAGGAACCTCTAGAACCTTGTTCGGCAGGTGATAACTCTTAGACTAACACCTTATGGGTAGTACCTTCAACCTCATGCTCGTGACGTTGAACCTATGAACCCTATATGTGTGATTTTGTGTGTGATTGTTGCATCATGCACCCATGCACTCATAAAGCATCTTTTGAAGAAAATAATATTTCAAGGGATTTAAAGGTTGACTATTTGTAAATATCTCAGGTACTTTTAACCATGGATTCTGGAAAGAGAAAGACCGGGAAATACAGTTTCAAGGATCCCAAGATAGATGAGTGGGTCAGTCTAATTCTAGAGATTGAATGTCCTGCAGACTTTCGGAAGAAGTATGGATGCATTATTCCTCTCATGAAGCTGAAGATGAAGGAGGGTATTCTCTCGACCTTGGTCCAGTTCTATGATCCGGTATATCATTGCTTTACTTTTCTCGATTATCAGTTGATGCCTACATTGGAGGAGTATTCCTATCTATTGGATTTACCCGTTACCGATCGTGTTCCTTTTACTGGTTTGGAGGGTGAGCCAAAACCACATGAGATTGCTGCTTTGATTCATCTGGGGAAGTCTAAGGTGGAAGACCATATGACTACTAAAGGAGGGATTAGAGGGTTACCAGCTCGGTTCTTATTGGAGAAAGCTCATTACTTTTCCAGGATGAAGAGTAAGGTTTCTTTTGAGGCCATCTTTGCTTTACTTGCTTATGGATTATTCTTATTTCCTAATGTGGATAAGTTTGTCGACATTAACGCTATCAGGATTTTCATGATTGGAAACCCAGTTCCTACATTGTTGGGTGATGCTTATTACTCTGTTCATCTTCGGAGTTCTTATCATGGGGGAATGATTATCTGTTGCACGCCTTTGTTGTACCGGTGGTTCATCTCTCATATGCCTCAGTCTGATGCTTTTTGGAATATCAAGAAGGAACCTCGTTGGGCTCGTAAGATCATGGCACTTACTCACTCGGATATTTATTGGTATCATCGAGCTTATCAGGATGTAGACATTATTGACAATTGTGGTAGTTTCCCTAATGTGCCTCTTCTTGGTACAAAGGGAGGAATTAACTATAACCTTGTTCTTGCACTGCGACAGCTTGGTTATCCGATGAGGGATAAACCAAATAGTATCCACTTGAGTAGTTTCTTTTTGAAGGAAGGAGAAGACCACAGGGAAACTAAGGAGCAGATTGCAAAGGCCTAGCGTCACATTCATAAGAAAATTAGGAAAGATTTAGGACCTAGGGTGTTGTTTCTTTGGAGCCATATCTTCAGTGGGTCTGATCGAGAGCCGTCCAGTTGAAGATGTCGTATACTCGAGAGACACCCGTGCCTGATCTGTTTGTGAAGACCACTCCTCTTGTATTAGATGATCTAGAAGAGTTGCAGCTTGCTTTAGTTAGGATGCAACAGGAAAGAGATGCTTGGAAGAACAAGTTCCAGACTTTAGAGAGTTCCTACAAAGCAGACTTGAAGGAGAAAGACGATTTGATCGATATCCTTGAGATTCGAGCAGTAGAGTCTATGGAGAGGCAAGGGGATTTATTTTCTCCTAAACCTCAAACAGGTGCTGATTGCTCATTTCCTGATTCGAGTGATTGGAAGGAGGTTTCCATCAGACATGTGGAAGAAAACCAGAAGTTGAGAGCTCAGATTGCCAGGCTCACAGGGAAGCGCCAGCGTACAGATGGATCTCTATCAGTTTCTTTCTCTCAGGATTTTTAGATTGTATTTTCATCTTGTACTTGGGATCATTGAAACTTGTAACCCATTTTGAAGTTATTATAATAAAAGTTTTCAGTATTTCAAATACGTTATTATTTTGATGTTTGCAATATGTCTATAAACATTAAATCCCTTGAAATATTAAATGATAAAGTAAAAAATAATCATATGCATTGCATATCATGCATCATATTGCACATATTTCTTGCATTTATTATGCATATCTAGGTGCCTTACCCAGCTTTTTGCTTCGCTCAGCAAGCTGACTCATCACTACAACACTCGGGCTAACTTCAAAAAGAAGATGGACAACTTGGAACAGGAGAATCGCGAGCTACGCGAAGAAGTTTCTGCTTTGAAGGCTGGCTTGGCCAATTTGACTACTCTGATGGAAGCTCTGGTGGTTGCTCAGAATCAGCCACCGAGTGTTCAACCTCAACTAACAAGGGCAAATGTTGAAGTCCCTGTTGTTCCTGTATCCGCTACTCCGACTGTTGTTCAAAACTGTATGCCTCAGGGTTATCCGTGGGGTATGCCGGAGAATTCTGCACCTGAAGGTTTCAATTTGGGCCCCCAAGATGCTCTAGTGGTTCCAAATGTTGTTACTCCAGCACCTTCTATGGTGCATATTGTTCATGTTGCACCTCCTTCGATGAATTTGGTTTCGTTTGTTAATAAGATGTGTGTCGTCCTTTCCCTCCGCCAAGTGAAGACTTGGGTCTTTATGACAGAATGGATGATTTCCAAGAGCAGTTTGATAGAATGCAAAGAGAGATGAAGGCTCTTAGGGGAAAATAGTTATTTGGGAAGAATGTGAATGAGCTGTGTTTTGTCCCGAATGTTAAAGTTCCTGCTAAGTTCAAGGTCCCGGTGTTTGAGAAGTACAAGGGCAACACCTGCCCTCGTGCTCACTTGGTGATGTATGTAAGGAGAATGTCTACCCACACCGATGATCAGCGTCTGCTGATTCACTTTTTCCAGGATAGTCTCACCGGCGCAGCGTTGAAATGGTACATGAGTTTAGACAGCGCCAACATTCATACCTTTAATGATTTGGGAGAAGCATTTATAAAACAATACAAGTACAATGCGGACATGGCGCCTGACCGTGACCAGCTTAGGGCCATGGTTCAGAAAGACAGAGAATCGTTCAAAGAGTATGCACAGAGATGGCGCGAAGTGGCTGCACAAGTGATTCCTCCTATGGAGGAGAAGGAAATGACTAAAAATTTTCTGAATATGCTAAGCACTTTCTACTACGAAAGAATAGTAGCAAGTGCCCCAAGTGATTTTACAGAGATGGTAGGGATGGGTGTCCGCTTAGAAGAGGCAGTAAGAGAAGGCCATTTGACGAAGGGAGAAGGATCCGGAGGTGTGAAAAATCCAGCTTATGGGTTTACAAAGAAGAAAGAGGGGGATACCAATGTCGTCATACAAGAGAGGAGAGTAAATGCTCCTAGAAGGAATTATCAGCGTCACCAGCAAGTTGCTTCAGTTACTCATGTTATGAATGTCGCTCCGACTACCGTTTCTTATCAAAGACAGTCCCAGCAGGGGAACCAAGGGAATAATCAGAGAAGGGAGAACTATGACCCTATTCCCATAAGTTATACAGAGCTACTACCAGCATTGATTCAGAAGAAGCTGGTCCAGACACTACCACCTCCAGCAATACCATCACCATTGCCTTGGTATTACAAAGTGGACCAAACGTGTCCCTTTCATCAGGGAGCACCAGGGCATAGTGTTGAAAATTGTTATCCTTTAAGGACTGGAGTGCAAAGGTTGGTGAAGTCTGGAATTTTATCTTTCAAAGACATGGGACCTAATGTGAAAGACAATCCTCTGCCCAAGCATGGGGGAGTGAGTGTTGTGAATATGGTGGTCGGTTGTCCAGGTGACTTTCAGATTTTTGACATTAATCTGGTTAGAGGGGATTTGGTAAGGATGCATGTAGACCTCTGTGAATTCAGTTATTATACGCATGACCATGCCGGTTGTGCTATTTGCAGTACAAACATACAGGGTTGTGAGAAGATAAAAGTTGATCTACAGGAGATGATGGATGAAGGTCTAATTCATATAATCAGGCCTAGGGCAGAATATGAAGAGGAAGTTAATATGGTGTCTGGATGTCCGGGTGAATTCAGAATTTTTGATGTGGAGTATTTGAATGAAGATCTCGTACAGTTGCATGCTACCTTCTGCCGTACTGCTGGTCAGGTGGAACACCAATATGGATCATGCGTAGTATGTTGTCAAGACCCCCGAGGATGTTCTGTTGTGAGAGAGGGTGTTCAATTGCTGTTAGACAATGGAACTATCAAGATCATAGGTCAGAGAGATGATTATCACGAGATTAACATGGTTGAAGTTTGTTTGATGGGAGAAGAGTCAGAAGAAAAATATGCCTCCGCGGATGAGTATTTCTCTTCAGACGAATATTTGTTTGCTGGAAATGGTCTTTTGAGGGCTGATTGTATCGAGGAAGGTGTAAATGTCATTATACCTTGTTTTGGTGCAACCGCTCATCTTGAGGTGGAGTACCATAGCAAACTAGTTGTTACCCCATTGGTAATTAGTTTGCCGGGTCCTGTTCCCTATAAATTGGATAAGGATGTACCTTACAAATACAACGTTACAATCTTGGAAGATGGGGTGGAAGTTCCCATCCAGCCAATGCCAGACGTTGGAAATATAGCTGATAATAGCAGGGTGACCCGTAGTGGTCGTGTGTTTGCACCGGTTATCTGAAAAGACGTTGTTGCGTGAAAGAAGATTGTTGAGAATGATGAGCCTAAGAAGGCTGCAGGAGAGACTAGTAGAGCTACATTGGAGAAAGAAGTGGATGATATCTTGAAGATAATTAAAATGAGCGACTACAAAATTGTGGACCAGCTATTGCAGACTCCTTCAAAGATATCCATCCTAGCTTTATTGATGAATTCCTCTGCTCATAGAGAATCACTGATGAGAGTACTGGACCAAGCTTTTGTAGAGAATGACATGTCGTTAGATTAATTCAACAGTGTAATTGGAAACATTACGTCATGTAACAACCTGAGTTTTTGCGATGATGAGTTACCAGATGAAGGGAGGAATCACAACCTGGCCGTCCACATATCTATGAATTGCAAGAATGATTCATTATCCAATGTGCTAATTGATAATGGATCCGCGTTGAATGTTATACCGAGAAGTACTCTCATGAAGTTAAAGTATCAGGGAACACCTATGCGCCCGAGTGGCATCATTGTGAAGGCTTTTGATGGGTCGAGGAAATCTGTCATCGATGAAGTGGACTTACCCATCCATATAGGACCACACTTATTCTTGATAACTTTCCAGGTAATGGACATTATTCCCGTGTATAGTTGTTTGCTAGGACGGCCATGGATACACGAAGCAGGGGTTGTCACTTCAACTCTGCATCAGAAGCTAAAATTTGTGCGTGAAGGGAAGGTAGTGATCATAAATGGGGAGCAGGCGTTGTTGATATCCCATCTATCCTTTTTCAGTATTGTAAAAGCGGATGAGGCTGCTGTTGGAACCCAGTTCCAAGCCCTATCCATTGACAACATAAGGAAGAATGAGAATTCCGTGGTTTCGCTGAAGGAAGTGCAGCAGGTGGTGCGCAATGGTCATAATGCAGTGTGGGGACGACTTGTGGTTCCACCCGTGAACAAGAACAGAGTTGGTTTGGGTTTCTCTTCGAGGAATGGAAAAGGCAAAAGTTTGAAGTAAAAGTATTTTGTGAACAGTTATCATGATGTTTTCTGCAGCGGAGGCTACCTCCATCCGATTGGTTCTGAAATTAATGTTTTTGAAGAGGATGAAACAAAGCAGGAAGTACCAAATTATGTGACGCATGGAGTCCGAGTTCAGAACTGGGTCACCATTGATGTTCCTTCTTGCATACATGTTTCAAAGTAATTTGTTTTTCTAATCTATTTCTTTCTTTTGAAAAGCTTTCACTCTGCCCAAGGTGGAAGTATTAATGTTGTAGGGCTTATCTGTTTGTTATAACTTTTAAGATCATTAATAAAAGTTGTCTTTGCTTCCAAAATTATGTCTTTTATTTTCTGCCTTTTCTTGGGAAATAGTAATAAAAAAACCCTTTCAAAATAAATAGTAACTGAAAATTAATCTGCATGATCACTTGTTATATGTATCAGTTTCTAAAAACAATCATAAATCATATGTGCAAATTAATTAAAAAACCCGTTGAATACAATGGCCCTGCACTTTCTCCCAACTTTGAATGTCCTGTGTTTGGGGCTGAAGAAGAATATTATGATGAGATGCCAGAAGAGGTCTCACGGTTGCTTGAGCATGAGGAAAATACCATTCAGCCATATAAGGAGCCTTTGGAAGTGGTTAATTTGGGTTCAGAAGAAGATCTGAAGGAAGTCAAGATTGGAGCATCGTTGCATCCTGATGTAAAGAGTGGGTTGATTGAGCTGTTGAAAGAATATGTGGATATTTTTGCTTGGTCTTATCAAGATATGCCTGGTCTAGATACAGACGTTGTCGAGCATCGTTTGCCGTTGAAGCCAGAGTGTCCGCCAGTTAAACAAAAGTTGAGAAGAACACACCCGGATATGGCAGTAAAGATCAAAGAGGAGGTCCTAAAGCAGATTAATGTCGGTTTCCTTGTGACATCAGTATATCCTTAATGGATCGCCAATATTGTCCCAGTACCGAAAAAAGACGGAAAGGTCCGCATGTGCGTAGATTACAGAGATCTAAATAAAGCTAGTCCAAAAGATGATTTTCCATTGCCTCACATTGATATGTTAGTGGATAGCACAACAAAATTCAAGGTATTCTCGTTCATGGATGGATTTTTCGGGTATAATCAAATAAGAATGGCTCCAGAGGACAACAAAAAAACAACGTTTATCACACCCTGGGGAACATTCTGTTATAGAGTGATGCCCTTCGGGTTGAAGAACGTTGGTGCAATGTACCAGAGGGCTATGACAACCATATTCCATGATCTGATGCACAAAGAAATCGAAGTATATGTTGATGATATGACTGCCAAATCCCAAACTGAAGAAGGGCATATAGAAGATTTGTTGAAGTTGTTTCAGCATTTGAGGAAGTATCGTATTTGCTTGAATCCAAATAAATGCACCTTCGGAGTTAGATCAGGGAAATTGTTGGGTTTTATTGTTAGCCAGAAAGCAATTGAAGTTGACCCTGATAAAGTCAAAGCAATTTAAGAAATTCCAGCACCAAGAACTGAAAAGAAAGTCAGGGGTTTCCTCGGGCGTTTGAATTATATCTCCAGATTTATCTCCCACATGACTGCAACGTGTGAACCGATCTTTAAGCTGTTAAATAAAGATCAAGGTTGTGTATGGACGGATGACTGCCAAAGGGAATTTGAAAGTATTAAATAATATTTACTTGAACCTCCTATCTTGATCCCTCCCGTAGAAGGAATACCGTTGATTATGTATCTAACAGTGTTGGATAAATCCATGGGTTGTATTCTGGCATAACAGGATGAAACGGGAAAGAAAGAGTTCGCCATTTATTATCTCAGCAAAAATTTCACTGATTGTGAGTCACGGTATTCTATGCTAGAAAAAACATGTTGTGCTTTGGCCTGGACGACAAAGCGTTTGCGGCAGTATATGTTGAATCATACTACTTGGTTGACCTCCAAAATGGATCCAATCAAGTATATTTTTGAAAAGCCTACTCTTACTGGGAGAATTTCCCGTTGGCAGATGTTGTTATCTGAATATGATATCGAGTATCGCACTCAAAAGGCTATTAAAAGTAGTGTGTTGGCAGATTACCTTGCTCACCAGCCGGTGGAGGATCATCAGTCTACAGAGTATGAATTCCCCGATGAAAATGTGATGTTCTTGAAAGTGAAAGATTGTAATGAACCATTGCCCGAGGAGGGCCTCGACCCTGAATCTCGTTGGAGTATGGTATTTGATGGAGCTGTGAATGCTTATGGTAAAGGAATTGGTGTTGTAGTTGTTACTCCTCATGGATCGCACATTCCTTTTACTTCGAGGTTAACATTTGATTGCACTAATAATATGGCAGAATATGAGGCTTGCATCATGGGTCTTGAAGAAGCTATTGATCTCAGAATCAAGATTTTAGATGTTTATGGTGATTCAGCTTTGGTAATAAATCAGATTAGAGGAGAATGGGACACTCATCACCCTGGCTTGATCCCTTACAAAGATTATGCTAGAAGATTACTACCCTTCTTTAATAAAGTTTAATTCCATCACATTCCTAGGGATTAAAATCAAATGGCAGACGCTCTGGCAACTCTGGCTTCCATGTACCAAGTAAATGCTTGGAATAATATACCCCAAATTACAATTCGACGGCTAGATAGGCCCGCTCATGTGTTTGCGATAGAGGAGGTAGTAGATGAAAAACCTTGGTATTATGACATCAAGTATTTTCTTTAGACTCATGAATACTCGTTTGGTGCGTCAAAGAAAGATAGAAAGACATTGAGAAGATTGGCAGACAGTTTCTTCCTCAGTGAAAATGTGTTATACAAGAGGAATTTTGACATGGTCTTGCTCAGATGCGTGGATAAACACGAAGCATACATGTTGATGTATGAGATCCATGAAGGTTCATTTGGCACTCATGCTAATGGACATTCAATGGATAAAAGGATGCTAAGGGTAGGTTATTATTGGTTGACAATGGAATCTGATTGTTACGAATTTGCAAAAAAGTTCCATAAATGCCAGATTTATGCAGATAAGATCCATGTACCTCTGACACTGCTCAATGTGATTTCTTCCCCGTGGCCTTTCTCTATGTGGGGTATTGACATGATCGGGATGATAGAACCCAAAGCTTCGAATGGACACCGTTTCATCTTGGTAGCAATTGACTACTTTACCAAATGGGTATAGGCTGCTTCATATGTCAATGTTACCAAACAGGTGGTTGTGCGTTTCATCAAAAATAATATTATATGCCGATATGGTGTGCCAAGCAGAATCATCACTGACAATGGCTCGAATTTGAATAACAACATGATGACTGAACTGTGTGAAGAATTCAAGATTGTCCATCACAATTCATCTCCATACAGACCAAAGATGAATGGGGATGTTGAAGCTGCTAATAAGAATATCAAGAAGATCATCCAAAAATGGTTATTACTTATAAGGATTGGCATGAAATGCTCCCTTTTGCTCTACATGGATATTGAACATTTGTTCGCACTTCAACAGGAGCAACCCCGTTTTTCTAGTGTATGGAATGGAAGTTGTACTCCCTATCGAGGTAGATATTCCCTCGTTACGTGTGATAATGGAAGCCAAATTGACAGAGGCTGAATGGGTTCAGAACAGGTATGACCAATTGAATTTGATTGAAGAGAAGAGAATGAAAACTTTATGTCATGGGTAGTTATATCAAAAAAGAATGAAGAAAGCATTTGACAAAAAGGTCAAACCTCATGAATTCAGAGAAGGCGACCTCGTGCTCAGGAAGATCATGTCTTTCAACACTGATTCTAGGGGAAAGTGGACTCCCAATTTTGAAGGCCCGTATGTTGTCAAGAAAGCCTTCTCTGGTGGTGCATTAATTCTTGAAACTATGGATGGCGAGGAGTTCCCACGTCCCATGAATGCTGACGCTGTCAAGAAATACTTTGCCTAAAGAAATAAAAGAACAGCTCGCTAAGTTGAAAACCTAAAAGGGCGGCTTAGGCAAAAAAGGAGCGTCTCGGTTGGCCGAAAACCCGAAAGGGCGGTCTAGGCAAAAATTAGAGACATAAACAGAATAAATTTCCCGCTAAGTTGAAAACCCGCAAGGGCAGCTTAGAAACAAGTTAGGGACTTTCTTGGCAAGTAACTACGTCAGACAAGACTTGATCGTTGAAGCAACAATCTTCTCGGATCCTCACCATACTTCAACAAAAGTTGCTGCTCAGGATTTCAAAAGTTGTTAGGGGGGATAATGGTCATTGTATCTCAATATATCTTTTCCATTATGTATTACCATTTCCCAAACTTTGTAATCATCCATGGAGTCTCGCCATTCGCAGACTACCATTCTATTAATGAAATTCGAGCTTTTACCCAACCTTTTTATGTTCTTATTTTCATTTAGCTTGCAAAGACATCATTTATTACTGATAATAATTATTAAAACAAAAGGATTAAAAAGAAAAATTAACTTTTCAAAAAGAAGAGAGATCTTTACAATTCAATTTACTTTGGGATTTATGATGAAACAATGACAACAAGAATGGTTATCCCGAGAATGAACAAACTTTGGTTGTTTTAAGAAGATTTACTCCCTTCATGAAAGTTTTCTCAGGTCATTTTGCTGGTAGGTGTGCAATCTTTGTGTGTTTCTCAGATAATTAAAGACGATATCAGTTGGTGCAAATTACAGTATTGGGTTTGTGATCCCATTACCCTCAGTCAAGTCTTGGTTCGCTTTTGATTTTTGGTTTGCATGGTCAGAAGTCTCCGTCTCATATTCCCCAGCAAGTTTTCCCTCATATGATGAAATTTTTGGCATTAATATTGACTTCTTGATTTCCCAAGAAGGTTATCCCAGGGCACCTCTTGTTTGGAATGAGTATTCGTGATGAAAGTTTTCTCCAGGGAGGTGGATTGAATCCCCCAATGAGGTTTGGTTGTGTCAGTGTCAGTCTGCTTTATTTGAGACTGGTCTCTCAATCTCCAGTAGGCATGTTGCTTTTGGAAAATTGTTTTCTCCGATGAAACTGGAAGAAGGATTTTTTATTCCGATATTTGTGTGATTCGGCTACGTCCGGATTATGTTTCTCCTCAGTAAAGTTAAAGCAGGCAATAGGTTTGGTTTCCGCAGTTGCTTTTACCTTTCTTGGATTGATCTTTCTGATTGAAGATTAGCCCAATGTTGTTAGTACCTGAGGCGGTTTTGGTTGTTTGTACTGATCATGTATCCTTTTACCAGCATATGCACGATAGCACTCATACATTCATACATATATCATGCATGACTAAAATCATCGGTCATTGATATATTGTTCTGACTTTTCCTGCAGCGCTCTTTGCTTAGTTGAATTTGGTTTTCCCTCTTGAGTTTATTTCTCAAAGGATGAATCTGCATTGGCCGTCTTGCTCTAGTTTATTGCTGAATTGGATTTATGGATCTCTGAAAATTTTGAGTTTTAGTTTGTGCATTTATTTTTCACAGGAAGACTTTATCTCCTCGGCAGGAATATCGTGGCATGTCCCTGGGTAGTCATATTGCTATTCCCAGAAATTCATTTCTCTTTGCAATTCCCCTAGACAATGAGTAGGAGTCTCTTTATTTGAGACAGATTATGTATTACCCTTCCCAGGTAGATTTCCTTGGTTAAAGAAGAAGTTGAGGCCCGTTCTTGGAAAAATACCAGAATCTTGGGGAAACTTGATATATGATATTTTTCTTTCTACCTTCGGTGAACGTTGGTAGTACATCGGTAGTGAACGTCGGTGTTTCTTATCTTTTTGCTATCTTCAGTGAATGTTGATAGTTCATCGTCAGTGAACGGCAGTGATATGATATTTTCTTTCTACCTTCAGTGAATGTTGGTAGTACATCGGCAGTGAACGTCGGTGTTTGTTATCTTTTTGCTATCTTCAGTGAACATTGATAGTTCATCGTCAATGAATGGCAGTGATATGATATTTTTCTTTCTACCTTCAGTGAATGTTGGTAGTACATCGGTAGTGAACGTTGGTGTTTCTTATCTTTTTGCTATCTTCAGTGAACATTGATAGTTCATCATCAGTGAACGGCGGTGATATGATATTTTCTTTCTACCTTCAGTGAATGTTGGTAGTACATCGGCAGTGAACGTCGGTGTTTCTTATCTTTTTGATATCTTCAGTGAATGTTGATAGTTCATCGTCAGTGAACGGCGGTGATATGATATTTTATTTCTACCTTCAGTGAACGTTGGTAGTACATCAGAAGTGAACGTCGGTGTTTCTTATCTTTTTGCTATCTTTAGTGAACGTTGATAGTTCATCATCAGTGAACGGCGGTGATATGATATTTTCTTTCTACCTTCAGTGAACGTTGGTAGTACATCGGAAGTGAATGTCGGTGTTTCTTATCTTTTTGCTATCTTTAGTGAACGTTGATAGTTCAGCGTTAGTGAACGGTGGTGATATGATATTTTCTTTCTACCTTCAGTGAATGTTGGTAGTACATCGGCAGTGAACGTCGGTGTTTCTTATCTTTTTTCTATCTTCAGTGAATGTTGATAGTTCGTCGTCAGTGAACGGCGGTGATATGATATTTTCTCTTTCTACCTTCAGTGAACGTTGGTAGGACATCGGTAGTGAACGTTGGTGTTTGTTATCTTTTTGCTATCTTCAGTGAACGTTGATAGTTCATCATCAGTGAACGGCGGTGATATGATATATTTTCTCTTTCTACCTTCAGTAAACATTGGTAGTACATCGGCAGTGAACGTCTATTCTTGTTATCCTCCTCTCTGATTCTTTTCTTGTGGTTTACCAGTGATTTGTTTTCCTGGTGGGTTTGCTCTTTTGTTTCTACATTTCATGTTGCATCCCCAATGCCACTTTGCGTCTCTTTTGTTCCATTCGTATGCATTCATATGCATAAATGTTTGCATGGCATCTTAGGGCCAAAAACAGGGTTTATTTTATATTTAAGTGTCTTCGATCACGTCGACACGAAGATTTTTAACCTTCGTATCTCCGGATAGAAGAAACTTAAATAATGGCAGTTGTTGTACCTCAATTTTTGCCCCTAAGATCCCTTCATCATACCACATTGTTTCAATCACCACAAAATCACATTAGGGCTTTTGGTCCTTCTCCCTATCTCTAGCTTTGCTCTTTAAGTAGTTACCAAGCACCTTGACTTGTCTTCTGGGGTGATCATTGATATTTTGCTTTGATTTTCTCTCCAAATTGACAAAATACAATATTGGTTTGTCTTACTTGTTAATAATGTAGGTAAAGGCATTGAGGTTTAGCAAGTTGCATCATGGGATCATGGGTTTATTTCCATTCCCTAGTCAAAAGCTTGAGAGATTCAAACCTCACCATTGAAGTTGTTTTGAAGTTGGTATGGAAGTAGTTTTTATGTCCATGAGTCCTCATCATCATCCTCAACAAATTCTATTCACAAAGGAAGAATATTGGCACAAAAAGTTTGTTCAAACTTAGCATAGTTTCACCAAGCATTCTCTTGATCTAGAGGCTAGGGTTTTGGGACTTCAAAGGGGCATATCTTGCTCATATTTTGGTATTTTTGAGTGATTACAAAACAATTCTTCTCTTCAAAGAGTTACCAACAAATCACTTCAAAAGTTCCAAGGAGTTTTCATGTGGAAGGAACTTAGTGAAGAAGAAAGATTACAAGTCATCCAGATGAATCCCTCATTTTTCATATGTGATTTCAAATGATCATAACTTGGTCAATTTTTATCACCTTGAGCCCATTCTTTTTCCATGATGACCCTAAGGATGTTTACTTAATGCCTTATTTTATGTGCAAAGTAAGAAAATAGATGGAAGTTGCCTTAATGATGCAAGAGATTATAGGTCATTTCATGATTTTTGGCCAACTTCAACAAGTCATAACTTGCTCAATTTTTGGAGATTTTTAGTGGTTCAAATTGAAAAATGTCATTCAAGAGGTCTAATTCATTCCATATTTTTTGGTCAAGAGAAAATTCTAAGTGGAAGGCCATGTTTGGATGCAAGACATTATAGGTCATTTTTGAAGAAGAATTTGAAATTTTTCTAAGTATGGAAAGTCAACTCTTTTTCTTCAACTTTGACTCCATGTAACTTTCAGCTCAAGCATCCATTTGATTCCATTATTTTTCCATTGCAAAGCTTGTAACGTCATCTTTCCAAAGCATCAAGAATCATGCCCTAAGACCCTTTGAGGTGGAAATGCCATATATTTGAATTTGGTAGTTTGAAACTGAATTTTGCACAAAGTCAGAATTTTGAAATCCATAATGTGACTTCTAAACAAAAGATTTGTGTGTGTTTTTGATTTAAACTTGATTAGAAAACTTTCCAGAAGTGATTAGCACCCCAAAATGCAAGGTTTGGCTGAGTTTTGATGGAAATGAAGTCACACTTCACTCGTGCTCGACCCTTCCTCAATTTCCCTCCAAACTTCCTTGTTTCTTCAAATTTTCATTCCCATTCACTTCCCTATAAATAGAGGGTCATCCCCCATTCAATTTCCCAAGCTTAGAGAGCCAAGAACACCCTGTCAAAACTTCACACGAACCCACTTTTGTTGAATTTAGTTTTTGAAATTTAAGCTTCCTTTTCCAAAATTCTTTGCGCATTCATCATCCTTGAACTTCATACAAACTCTCCAGCACTTAAACCAATCAAAACGACCCATAATCTAAGCTACAGAAGTCCAGTTTCAGAGCTTCTTACTTGAACTTCGAAAAGGTTGAATTCTCCACCAATTGGATCCATATCAAGCACTAATTTGTTCTACTCCTTTGTCTGATTCTAATGCTGCTTACAATTTTTAAATTCATTGATAATTGAGAGAGAAATCTCAAACTGAAGGTGCTCTCTATTTTTCTGTGTTTTGATTCATATCTCTCTCCATACTTTACATAAATTTGGCGTGATGGTTGTGTTAGAATCGTCTTGAAGAGACGAGTTCAATGATGCTAGCCAGGGATCCTAATTTTTACATTTGAAGGATCTCACAAAATCCCCATTGCAGTGTGTCTGGAGGTTGAAGATGATGACATGTCTCGTCTCAGCCAATGACAGCGTGCCAAGCGTTTTAATTTCATTGGTTGCCCTTTTTCTGATTACATGTGTGTTTCACTAAGGTCCATATCAAGAACAGCGCGTCTGGTCCATTGGATTAGCTTACTAACGCATTTTGACTTTGATCTGATGGTCCAAATCTTTTGGGTTTTATTTTATTTTCTGATTTTATATTTTATTTGATTAAATTTTCGAAAATTTATAACTCTTTTATTTTTTATCCAAAAATTATGAAAAATTCACAAAAAATACTTTGATTTATTTCTGATCTCATGAATATATTTTTTTCTTTTTTATTTTAACATTTGGTATTTTTTATATTTTTGTATTATTTTCTTTCTTTTAATTACTTAAAAAATACTTTCTAACATTTTTTAATTCTGAAAAAATTCATAAATATTATTTTGCATATTTTTGACTTTCTGAAAATTTTATGGAATTTTATGATGAGGTTTACTATTTTTGATCCATTTTATGTTTGTTTTAGCAATTTTAAATGGTTTAAAATTAGTTTCTGACTTTTAAAAATTACTAAAATTTTTATAAAAATATTTGGATCCATTTATAATTTTTCTATGACTTAATTTTTCATTTCTTGAATAATTTGAACATAATTGATATTTTTATCATTATTTTCTAGTTTATTTTAACATTTTTAATCCTTTAATATATATGTTAAATGTTATATCATTTTGTGAATATTTTCTAGCTGTCTTGGGTTGGTTTTTTGGTCATGACTTTATTAACATCATTGGATCTTAGGTGTTGAGTTCAACTCCACCAAAATGGATGAATGATTTTAATAATAGTTTGATTAAATATTAATTCAAATGTGGTTTTTCTTTTTGAATTTTTTTTATTAATAACCATGTATTAAAAAAATATTTCGTAAATAACCGGGTTTCGGAAAAAATTACGCAAATAACCATGTTTGAGATGGCTCCATAAAGGAGGAGCCATCTCAATTGGCGCATGCACCTCTTTTTTTAAGGGAGGCGCCATCTCACTTGGCGCCTAAGTGCTTAGGGCATGCCGTAAGCCAAGTGAGATGGCGCCTATGTACAAAATTAGGGCAAAAAAAATTTTTTTTTATTTTCTTTCCTGTGCGTTGCCTATTAGACAGAGATCAACAAAATGGATTTTTTATTTAAAAAAAAATAATTACATTCAACTGTTTTACATTAAAAGAACAGTAAAAAAAATGGATACAAAAAATACTGGGAAAAAATAGATACATCAGTGATCCCCCAGAACCCGGTAATGACCCCCGGTTCCGCATCCCCGTCCTCGCCTTTCTCTTGCTGGGTGCCGTCGCGTTTCCTGCTACGGCAAGGTCGATGGCCCAGCGAAGTCAATGCGATCCGAATCCATAAAATCAGTAAGATCTCCATATCTCGAAGATCCGCTCTGGTACAGTCGGTTACCCATACCCTCAAAGTTTGGTCGTGTTGGCGGTGGGTGGGGTTCCATGGTTGGTCGGTAGCATTGGTCGTCTGAGTATGGGGGGTAGAAAGGAAATGGATCTTGGGGTGTTTGGTATTGTGGATGTTGGGTTGTTTGGTGATATGGTGGTTGATGGTAGGTTTGGTCGGCTTGGTCATAATCTTCTGACATTCCCATATCAGGGCTAAGGCTGGATGTTGAGGGCGCCATATTGGGATATGTGGAAGACTGAAATTATGTCTGGGGTATGTGGGTGTGCTGGTATTGGGGTTGGTATTATGGTTGGGTTTGAGGCATATCCGGGTATTGGTAGTTTGGTGGTGATTGTGGTTGGTAGTACGGCATTTGATTGTAGTTGTGTTGTGGTGGGGAATGTGGTTGTGTGTTTGTTGGTATGTTTCTTCTTGGGGGTTGGTTTGAGGTTGATGGATTTTGGGTTTGTTGATGGGGAATCGAGGGTTGTGCCCATTGTGTGTGTGGGTCAACCAAGTACCTCGGATGAGACACGTGCATTTCTGGGTTACTAACCGACTTGTACCACGACATATATTGATCAGTGTATCGCATATTACCTTGAGTAAGGAAAACTGGGGATTGCAAGATGTAGCGGTGATGCCTTTGCCACATTTTACACCATTCTGGAGCAAAGTCTTTCTAGTTGGTAAGACCCAACTGAGCGTCGACCCTTTTTAGATGCCAGGGGGACAAATCTGTTGGATCACTTGGTATCTCTTGATGCATTCCGAACTGCATCTTCACACGGTCGCTGTGGTGTATCTCTATAATGTTGAACCGAATGAGTGCAGTCTTTGCAGTCCAAGTTGCTGCATCCTCTGGGTTTGGAGAATGGCCCAAACCCAAATATGGTCTCCAGACGAACTGCGATAAAATTTAAATCAGGTTAGCGCAAAAGTAATGTATAAATAATTAAAATGAACAAAAGTTAAAAGCTACGATGTACGTCATCTGGGCCTAAGTGATCCAACAGATTCCGGTAGAGTGCGACATTGAATCTTGGATTCTTGCCGTAATCCATACCCCTCACGCAGTACCTAAAGGAAATGAGAAACATGTTATTTTTAGCATATATTTTGGAAAGAGCAGAATAGTTATAAATGCTATAACTTAATGACTTACTTTGTTGCGTACGGGAAACCAAAAGTGTTGTTGTTGATGGGGTTTAAGGACTCCATCCTCCACCAACCCCAGGCTTGTAGTAAAAATGCGCACCCATAAAATGTAAATTTTTCCTTGACTGCGTTTTTGCACAAGGAACTGTACAGGTGGGCTAATACTGCAGAACCACAACTATATTTTCTATTTTTTTCAAAATTTGTTAGTAAATGTAAGTACATGAAATTTACACTATTTCCCGTACTTTCGGGAAATAAAAATGTACCAAAAAGTAACATAAGATACGTTCTGGCTTTTACTACTCGGTCATTCTCTGAGGAATTTTCATTTAATTCCATACTTGCATAATGTCGTTTCAGGTCAGTGAGTAGTATTCCCTGCCCTCTTGCTCCACCACCTTCTACCATATCCCTACCCAACAGTTCTTCACACTGTGATTTGGGTTGTTGAACCGACCCGTTCACCGCCTTACCGTCGATAGGGAGGCCCAGTAGCATGTACACATCCTCGAGAGTGATGGTACATTCACCTATTGGTAGGTGAAATATATGGGTCTCCGGTCTCCACCTCTCCAACATTGCAAGAATGAATTTTGAGTCAATGGTGCAGTTGGAGATCTTTATCACATGTCCAAAACCTGCATATTCCAGATAAGGGACGATAAATGGGTCGGGAGCCAGGTAGTTGTGCGAACGGATTCTGAATCTTTTTGTATCCTGAGATCATAATTAAACAAGTGTAAGATTAATTAAGATGAACAACACGTTATTTGAAGTATGAAAAATGTATAACCAAAGAAGAGACTTACAAATGCAGCAATGTTTTCCCTTGTGCCTCTGTGAGTATCGCCCATTGTTAGAAGAGCCATTGTTCAGAATGCTTGAGAGTATGAAAGACTTAGGAAGAAATAGAGAGTATGATAGACTTAAGAAATATTTCGTAGCAGAGAGTGAGAGTTGTGTGGGTGTGAGAGATGTTTCATAAGGTATGTATTTATAGGCAAATAAGTTTGATGTAGTGGTTGCTTGTGCTTGCATGCCTGCGAAGTGTCACATTTGCATGCTTAGGGTGTTACACATATGCATGCATGCATTTACAAAAAATGTAAGGTGTCACTCTTGCAGGCTAGGTGGCAGCCCATGCATGTATCACGATTGGACAGTAAGGGAGGCGCCATCTCACTTGGCGAAAGAGTACAAAAATGAATGGTGTCGCCACCCCATTTGGCGAATAAGAGGTGTCATTTGTTACAGCATAGGCTCAGGCTACGTGACAGCCTTTGGGATTCCTTTCTTTGTTGCATGCAAGGCCATTGGAGTTGATGGGTGGAGTCTTACACAAAACATTTATGTGTGCAGAATAGGGCCAGGATGGGTGGCAGGCTAGGTGGCTTCATAAGCCCATGCATGTATCACGATTGGACAGTAAGGGAGGCGCCATCTCACTTGGTGAAAGAGTACAAACATGAATGGTGTCGCCACCCCATTTGGCGAATAAGAGGTGTCATTTGTTACAGCATTGGCTCAGGCTACGTGACAGCCTTTGGGATTCCTTTCTTTGTTGCATGCAAGGCCATTGGAGTTGATGGGTGGAGTCTTACACAAAACATTTATGTGTGCAAAATAGGGCCAGGATAGGTGGCAGGCTAGGTGGCTTCATAAGCCCATGCATGTATCACGATTGGACAGTAAGGGAGGCGCCATCTCACTTGGCGAAAGAGTACAAAAATGAATGGTGTCTCCACCCCATTTGGCGAATAAGAGGTGTAATTTGTTACAACATAGGCTCAGGCTACGTGACAACCTTTGGGATTCCTTTCTTTGTTGCATGCAAGGCCATTGGAGTTGATGGGTGGAGTCTTACACAAAACATTTATGTGTGCAGAATAGGGCCAGGATAGGTGGCAGGCTAGGTGGCTTCATAAGCCCATGCATGTATCACGATTGGACAGTAAGGGAGGCGCCATCTCACTTGGCGAAAGAGTAAAAAAATGAATGGTGTCGCACACCCCATTTGGCGAATAAGAGGTGTCATTTGTTACAGCATTGGCTCAGGCTACGTGACAGCCTTTGGGATTCATTTCTTTGTTGCATGCAAGGCCATTGGAGTTGATGGGTGGAGTCTTACACAAAACATTTATGTGTGCAGAATAGGGCCAGGATAGGTGGCAGGCTATGGGGTTTCATAAGCCCATGCATGTATCACGATTGGACAGTAAGGGAGGCGCCATCTCACTTGGCGAAAGAGTACAAAAATGAATGGTGTCGCCACCCCATTTGGCGAATAAGAGGTGTCACTTCTTAAAGCATAGGCTCAGGCTACGTGACGGCCTTTGGGATTCCATTCTTTGTTGCATGCAGAATAGGGCCAGGATAGGTGGCAGGCTATGGGGTTTCATTATTGCATGTAATATTATTGGCAGCCTTGGGGGGTTGCATCCCTTACTTAATTGAAATTTTTTGCCTTACGTTGAACATAACATTCATTCACATAATCTGTAAAATCTTCCAACCTTCGAATCAGTCATCAAACCTTCAAACATTCCAGCATTCATACCTTCATACAATCAATAAACCTCAAACATTCCAACCTTCAAACCTTAAAACAATTCTACACAATGGCCTCTTCACCACAATTTGTTGTCAAAGCACATTTCAACGGTGAGACATACATTTGTCCCACAGTTGGGTTTTTGTTTAGAAACACCGACAACGTTCGATTTCTCTTAAACGGGAAAGAAAATTTCTCGTACTTTAAGAAAAGATTGGAGGCCAAACATGAACGAGGCCCGGTATCCCAGATATTTTATCAGAGTCCAGTTTTCTTTGGAAACAACCAAGTAATTTTTTATAAGGTTGAAGTTCAAGATGACGAGGATCTCCAGAACATGATTTCCAGCCATGTCTATTCTGGAAACGACTTTATTGAGTTGTACGTTTTGCTTCAAGAGCCTCCGGTGACACAGGAGGTAGAGCCTCCGGTGACACAGGAGGTTGATCCTTTGGAGAATGAACAAGATGAGGTAGATGCAGTTGATGATGAAGAAGAAGATAATGAGTTAGAGTTTGATGAAATGGTGAACGACGATTCTGACGATGATGGCATCCCAAGTATTCCTACTGACAAAATCTACACACCACCTACGCATATGACAAACTTCAACATGGGCGGAGATGAACCTTCTACTGACTTGTTTTTCCAACCGTATATGCAGTCGGATGAAAATTTAAAAGAGAAGGACAAGTTTCGTAACAGAGAGGAATGCATCAGGGCCATCAAAAAATTTCACATGCTCAACTCAGTTGATTATAAGGTGGATCGTGTAAACCCGGAAAGGTACAAGATCAAGTGTGTCCACCCTGACTGTATGTTCAAGCTGACCGCATCATACAGATTAAGGGGTGATTGTTGGGTCATAGGTTCCATGACTACCCATACTTGTGTAAGTTCCACTCAATCACAAGACCACCGGAAACTCAACCATGATCTAATCTGTCAAGAAATCCTACCCCTGGTCAGCAACGACCCTTCTTTGAAGGTGAAAACAAGCATCTCCCACATCACCACGGTTTTTAACTACACTCCGTCTTACCGTAAGGCGTGGTTAGCAAAGACTAAGGCGATTGAAAGGGTGTACGAAAACTGGGAGGAGTCATACCGAGAACTTCCCCGCTACCTAAATGCACTCAAGACATATTCTCCAGGTAGTGTTTATGTTCTGGAAACATTGCCAGCGTACGCCCAAGATGGTAGTCTACTGCATGGCAACGGAATATTCAGTCGCGTGTTTTGGGCATTTCAACCATGCATCACAGGGTTTTCATCATGCAAACCAATTCTACAAATTGGCGGGACTTGGTTGTATGGGAAGTACAAAGGCACGCTATTGATGGCAGTTGCACAAGATGGCAACAATAACATTTTCCCCGTTGCGTTTGCCCTTGTCGAGGGGGAGACCGGTGGTGCTTGGAGCTTTTTCCTGAAAAATCTTCATACACACGTGGCTCCTCAACCAGATCTCTGTTTGATCTCGGACAGACATGCCTCCATTGAAAGTGCCTATAATAATCCATCAAATGGTTGGCATGACCCTCCTTCTACGCATGTCTATTGCGTTAGGCATATCGTCCAGAATTTCTCGAGGGAGGTCAAGGACAAAACATTGAGGAAAGCGGTGATGAATGTGGGATACGCACTGACACAGCCCACATTCAAATATTACCGCAACGAGGTCCGTTTGTCTAACCCAGAAGCCGGTACGTGGATCGACAATATACCGGTCGAAAAGTGGACTAGGTCATACGACAATGGCCAAAGATAGGGGCATATGACAACAAATCTTATTGAATTAATGAATGGGGTATTCAAGGGCATATGAAACCTCCCAATCACTGCCTTGGTGAAATCCACGTATTTTAGGATGGCTGCGTTATTTGCCAAAAGAGGTGAAATGTGGTATGCGGTCTTGCAATCAGGACAACTATGGAGTGAAAGCTGTATGAAATACATTAAGGTTGAAAGTGCTAAAGCCAACACTCACATGGTTACACGGTTTGACCGACACAGCCACAACTTCATTGTGAAAGAGACAATCGACCACAATGAAGGCCTGGCAAGACAAGAATACAGGGTCATTTTACCCTCTCAATGGTGCGATTGTGGCAGGTTTCAAGCATTTCGTATGCCTTGCTCTCATGTCATTGCCGCTTGTGCTCATACCCATCAAGACGCGCTTCAACTGCTCTCAAATGTTTATAAATCTGAAACGTTGCTCACTGTTTACAATAACAACTTTCCTTTGGTGGCAAAACCGGACTATTGGCATGAATACAACAGCGATATAGTTTGGCACAATGACCAAATGCGAAGGAACAAGAAGGGTCGTCCCAAAAGCAGGCGCATCACAACAGAAATGGATGATCTTGACAGGTTGGAAAGAAAGTGTGGTTTATGCCGTCAGGTCGGACACAATCGCAAAAACTGTCTGAATCGGGCGTCTGGCTCGACCACATAAATTTTGTAATACAATAAATCTTTTCAATATTTGTGTTGTAAACATTAGGGTTTTCCGTTAATAAAACTGTTAACACAATTTAAGAAATTCAATATAAGAAATTACATTAGGGTTTTCGCGTACAACAATGATTAACGATATTCAATCTAGGAAATTACAACTGTTAACACAATTTCATCTGACCCATGCATCATCAGCATTACATCACTGTCTGTTTTGACTTCCTCCAACCACACATTAGGTCTTCCTGTCGCATGTGAGGTTGTTGTTCGTTTTCGCTGGATCCTTCGAATTTTTTCCCCCTCCGTGATGTCTCCATCTAGCCACTACATCAACTCCCGCTTCAGACGCTCCATGGAGTGAATGTGCCAGAATTTCATTTTCATCGCAGGTTTCGTGGCGGAGAATATAACGTAACCATCTCTGCTAAAAATCATAGGCGACGTCATTACGCAAATAACGGAGTACAAAATAAAAATACAGTGCGAGAAAGTGTGAGAAATTTCAAAGAAACGGACGAATTATTTATAAAACAGCATTTTGCCCTAGTTTTGCCCTAGGCGCCAAGTGAGATGGTGCCTCCTCTCATTTTTAAGGAGCATGCGCCATCTCACTTGGCTAAAAGACAAGGGAGGCGCCAAGTGAGATGGCGCCTAGGGCAAAACCCTAGGTGCATGCGCCAATTGAGATGGCTCCTCCTTTGTGGAGCCATCTCAAACATGGTTATTTGCGTAATTTTTTCCGAAAACCGGTTATTTGCGAAATATTTTTTTAATACATGGTTATTAATAAAAAAAATTCTTTCTTTTTACCCTAAATCCCCTTCATCTCATCCCCTTCTTATTGCATTAAATGTTGTTGGAGCATGATCTCTATATCATGTATCAAAATAAATGGTGCATAGATTGCTATTGACCGGCCTCAAAATAGGTGCGACTTCTATATAAATCCACTTACAATTGCTTAACATAGCGCTAAATTTTGTCTCGATTCAAATAAATGATCATTCGTGGCCCAAACTAATGATTGCAAGCCCAAGTATGTTAATTTGATATCTTTGATCCAATACCCTTGAGATTCATTGTGTGGAGGCTTTGGTTCTACCAATCCTCTAATGGATCTACAACACCTTTGGTCAACGCAGATCACTTAAACATCACTGATCATTAAATGGTACTTGTGAGAATTCCAAATGGATGATATACTTGACAAAAAGTAAATGCAACTTGTTGTGTGGAGGCTTTGGTTCTACCAATCCTCTAATGAGTTCCAAATGCAAGTTTCAAGATGGTCATTCAGCTAACCACTAATTATTGACTTGTTTTATTTTATGCTTTTGTTCTTTTATGCTTTATGCACTATTTATTTTTAGCATTTTACATTTCATGCCATTTTCATCTTTGCTCATTTGAGCATTTATTTTCTTGTCATTTTTACTTTGCTCACTTGAGCTTTTCTTTTTCCTTTGCCTAAGATACTTAATAACCAACTTAAACCCTAAAAAACTCTTAATGGTGCTTGGACTATGTGGTTACTATCCTTGGCGTGATGGAGCAGTGGACTTTTTCTTGGACTTAGGATTAGAAACCTTGGCCTATCTTGGATACCTTGTGATCTCATCTGATTATTTTGTCTGGAGCTCTTGAGGTTTACCTCAAGACATTGGGTTGCTTGTTTTTTTTTGTGTGCAGGTTTTTGGTGATTACACTCCTTGTTTATAATCAGGAATTCACCCGTATACAGTCCTTACTCTGCCCAATTTTTGTGAAGACTTAATACACTTGAAGTTTGGTTCTCTCAAGAGGTCTAGTATCTTTGCTTTCTTGGTTTCAATCCAAAGAATGGGAATTCTATCTTGACTCATAATGTCAAGTTTTGGCTTCTTGTTGGTTAGATGGTCCTTATCCTTAGCTTTTATCTTATGCTTTAGGATAGTCTCTTATTCTCCTCCCATCTTCTTTAATTTCAAAAATCCTCTCCCTCCTTTTGAAAACTATTCTTGTTTTTAAAACTTCAGACGCTTTCATAATAAACTTGGACTTATGTCCATGCATTTTCAAAATCATTTTCATAAATAAACTTCAATCAATTTAATAATACTTTGACACTTTTTGTGAGAAGACTAAAAGTCAACCAATCTCATTTCAAACTATTTTTCCACTTCGGCTTTTACCTTTAAAACTTTTTTTCTTAAAAGATTAGGCTCTTGTCAATCCTTGTAGTGATGCAAACAACTATACTTCCACAATATGTAGTGAAGTGAGATATTTTCCACTTGGGTGTTGAGTGAGGAATTGTTGATTTTAAAATCCAAGTCATATCCTCCACTTTGAGATGATGCAAATTCTCCTTTCTCATGATTGTGGGTAGTAAGTCTGTTTTCTACACGGACAATGACGATGATGTCTTATCTCTTAAAATCAACCAACACATTTGTGTTTCAAATTTTTAAAAGAGGAACTATGTGTACCCTGATCCCATATTGCATAAAAGGTGGTACGTAGGCACTAAAGGTTCGCAACCGCGGCGGGTGCAAAAAATCATAAAAAAATACTTCTTTTCTCACCTCCACTATCCATTTTATATACAACACATTTTTATAGCCAAAATATACAGATTTTACAAAGAGGTTCCTGTGGAGTACCATAGATGTTTAGGGTGCTAATACCTTCCCTTTGCATAACCAACCCCCTTACCTTGAATCTTTCCCCCTTTTTTTGGGTTATTCGCTCTTTTCCTATTCCTTTGGAAACAATAAAGCACGGTGGTGATTTTTATTTTGATTTGTATAAAGGCTAGTCAATCCAATGGCTTAGTCTTGAACATTTTTACCGCTACACCTTGATCTCTCATTTCATAGAGGGAGTACGTAGGTACTAAGGTTCGCAACCGTGGAAGGCACACTAATAAAACATTTTCTTTTTGTACATAATCCTTTGCATCCATGCATTCCCTTTGCAACCTAGCTTTAAATTCAAACATACATTTTAGATTAGACAACAAGAGTGGATCCCATGGAGTACAATAGACGTGAGGGGTGCTAATACCTTCCCCTTGAGTAATCTACTCCCGTACCCATTCTCTTGGTCGTGATACCTTGATTTCTCCCTTCTCAGGTTTTCTTCGATGTTTTCCTTTCCCTTCTGTGGGATAAATAAATATTCAATGGCAACTTCATTGTATGATTTTCCTAGTTGCTTCAGCAGTAACCATTTCACTGGAAAATTGGGTCCCATTGTTAGAGAATGTGGCCCTAGGGAGTCCATATCTGCATATAATCTTCTGCTAGTAGAAATGACGCTCTTTCCGCCGTAATTTTGGCTATTGCTTAAGGTAAAAGCTAGGGAAAATAACCGTCTAACCAACAAGAAGCCAACACTTGACACAATGAGTCAATGTAGAATTCCCATCCTTTAGATTTGAAACCAAACAAACAATTAAGAAAACCAAACTCCATTTATATTAATTCTTCATAAAAATTGGGCAGAGTAACGGCTATATACAGATGAATTCAAGATCACAGACAAAGCATGTAATCACAATAACCTGCACACAAAACAAATAAACAACCCAATGTCTTGGGGTAAACCCCAAGAACTCCAGACAAAATAACAGTTGAGGTCACAAGGTCTCCAAGATAGTTTAAGACCCCTAATCCTAAGTCCAAGAAGTCCATGTCTCCAAAATGAAAAGGATGGTAACCAAGTAGTCCAAGTAACATTAAAGTTTTTTTATGGTTCAAGTTGATTATTAAGTATCTTTAAAAAAAGAAATGAAAAGCTCAAATGAGCAAAATAAATATGACATAAAAGTAAATGCTCAAGTAAGCAAAGATGAAAATAGCATGAAATGTAAATGCTAAAATAAATGTGCTTAAAGTAAAGGCATAAAGTAAAAGCATAAAATAAAGTCAATTGTTAGGAATTAGTGGTTAGTTGAATGACCATCTTGAAACTTGCATTTGGAACTCATCAGAGGATTGGTAGAACCAAAACCTCTCAACAACAAGTTTCATTTACTTTTTGTCAAGTATATCATCCATTTAAGAATTCTTAAGGCAACATTAAATAGTCAATCATGTTTAAGTGATCCACTTTGACCAAAATTGATAAAGATTCATTAGAGGATTGGTAGAACCAAATCCTCCTAACAATGAATCTCAAGGCTATTGGATCAAAGGATTCAAATCAACATATTTGGGCTTGCAAACATGGGTTTGGGCCACGAATGATCATTTCTCAAATCGGGATAAAATTTAGCGCTATGTTAAGCAATCGTAACTGGACTTATATAGAAGTCGCACCTATTTTGAGGCCAGTCAATAGCAATCTATGTACCATATGCTTTGAGACATGATATGGAAAACATGCTCTAATAACATTTAGTACAATTGAGAGAGATGAGATGAAGAAGAAATAGGGTAAAAAGTAAACCACGTTTGAACCAAAAATTTAATCAAACTATTATAAAAACTATTCATCCATTTTTTATGGAGTTAGACTCAATACCATGGATCCAATGATGTTAATAAAGTTCATGATCAAAATTTCATAGTCCAAGATTAGCCAGAATATGTACAAAAAGTAAAATAAAATTTAAAATTAAAGAAAAAGGTTTTAAATGATTTTTAAATTTGGAAATAAGGGGAAAATAGCAATTATATTCAAAACACTCAAGAAAAATTAAGTGAGACCATAGAAAAATCATAAATGAACTCAAATATTTTTATGAAATTGTTGGTAACTTTTTAAAGTCAAGAACTATTTTTAAACTAATTTAAATTGCTCAAATAAAGGAAAAAAGATCAAAAATAGTAAAATATAAGATAAAATTCCAAAAAAAAATTCAAAAGGTTAGAAATAATGAAAATTATTTTTATAAAAAAATCAAAATTTAAAAATGTCAGAAAGCATTTTTTAAAGCAATTAAAATAAAGAAAACAAAGTAAAAATTATGAAAAATATAAAACATCAAAATAAAAATATGAAAAAATATTGATAAAGTCAGAAATAATTCAAAGTATTTTTGTATTTTTTTTTTATTTTTGGATAAAAAATAAAAGAGTTATGAATTTTTGAAATTTAAAACAATTAAACTATAAAATCAAAAAAAAAAAAAAAACTAAAAAGATGTGGACCATCGGATCATAGTCAAAACATGTTAGTAAGTTAATTAAGTGGACCAGACGCATTGTGCTCGATATGGACCTTATTTAAAAACAAATTGGACCAATAAAAATCCAACCAATAAAAATAAAACAATTGGCGTGTTATCATTGATTGAGACGAGACATGTCATCATCTTCAACCTCCAGACACCCTGCAAATAGGGCAAACCTCAAGTCATTGAATCTGTAAATTTAGGCGCTCATTGTGGTATCAATAGGCGCGTCTCTTCAAGACGATCACAATCATATCCTTGCGCAAAATTTATATAAAACACAGCGTATTCGATTTGGAAAAAACCAGGGATGTTTGAAAATGTCAAAATCGAAAATCAGAAGTATCAAATCATTTTTTCACCAAAATTGAGTTAATAGAAAGCATTAGTGAACTTCATAGACCATTCCAGTAATTTGAGTTAGAAGATTTGGTGCCTTAAACTACCTGAACGATGTCAGATGAAGTTGCTCTGCAGATGGACTTGGCTAGCATGATTTCGGACACCTCAAGGCTTGATTCTTCTTCTATTAGCCTCAGGCAAGTTCAAGGATGAAGGATTAAGGAAGAAATTGAAGTGAAAAGTGGTAGAAATAAGAATTCGAAATCTCAAAAAAGGGTGTTATGGAGAGAGTTTGACATAGTGATTTTGGCTCTTCAAGCTTGAGGAAATGAATGGAATAAGGTCCTCTATTTATAGGAAAATGAATGGCGATGAAAATTGGAGAAAACAAAGAAGTTTGGAGGGAAATTGAGTGGAGGTTGAACACGAGTGAAGTGTGACTTCATTTTCATCAAAACTCATCCAACTTTTGCGTTTTGAGGTTCTAAACACTTCTGGCAAGTTTTTTAATCAAGTTTAAATCAAAAACACGCACAAATCTTATGATTAGAAGCCAAATTATGGATTTTATAAATCTGAATTAGTGAGAAATTCAGTTCCAAGTTACCAAATTCAAATCAATGGCATTCTCAACTCAACGGGTCTTAGGACATGATTCTTGAAGCTTTAGAAATATGATATTACAAGATTTACAATGTGCAAAGAATGGGATCAAATGGATGCTTGACCTGAAAGTTGTAATGAGTCTAAGTTGAGAAAAAAAGGTTGACTTTCTATACTTAGAAAATTTCTAAGTTTTTCTTCAAAAATGACTTGTAATGTCTTGCATCCAAACATGGCCTCCTCTTGAAATTTTCTCTTGGTAAAAAAAGATGGCATGATGTAATCTCTTGAATGACATTTTGAGACTCGAACCATTCAAAATTTCCAAAAATTGAGAAAGTTATGACTTGTTGAAGTTGGCAAAAATTCATGAAATGGCCTATAATCTTTTGCATCTTTAGGGTATCTTCCATCCATTTTTACACTTTGAACTTAAAAGATGGGTTGAATTTCACATATTTAATACCATTGTGGAAAAATAATGGGTTCAAGGTGATATAAATTAACCAAGTTATGATCATTTGAAATCACCTAATGGAATTTGAGGGTTCATCTGGAGGACTTGTAATATTTCTTCATCATCAAGTCTCTTCCATACAAAATTTCCTTGAAAATTTTGAAGTAATTTGTTAATGACCATTTGAGTACAAGCATGTCTTTGGAACCATTCAAAAATACCAAAAGATGACTAAGATATGCCCTTTTGAAGTTCAAAACCCTAGCTCCTAGAGAAAGAAAATGCCTTGGGAAACCTTTACAATTTTGACCTACCTATTTAGACAAATGCTTTTGTAATGTGAATATGAGTTGTTGAGGATGATAAGGAGAAACCATAGCAACCAGAACCACTTTCAAATCTTGATAATTGAAGGAGATGTGCACTTGTGATCAATGAATCAAGGATTTTCTCAGTTGAGTCAAACTTCTTCAATCAATCCTTGTACCTTTGAACCATCTTTGACAACTTGAAGTATGATGAATCATAATATACTTTGTTATGATATTGGTTCAATGTATCCTAAATGTTGAGGCTTGAGTCTCAATGAAGCTTTGTTGAGGAAAGCATAGAAATGAACTCATGAATCGAGATCAATCTTGATGGAATGTGTTGTGCTTTCTCCTACAATCATCATCAATTGGGGAAAACATTTATTGTATTCATTATTTAAATGGTAATCAAAACATAAATGATCACAAAATACAAGTCAAGGTGCTTGGTGATTCCCCATAGAGCAAAGATAAAGATAGGGAGAAGAACCAAACCCTAGTGTGTGATCTTATTGTGATTAATTTGATATGATGTGATAGAGGAATCTTAGGGTCAAAAATTAGGCTACAACAGCTTCCCTTATTTAAATGTCTTTTATCCGGAGATGTGAAGGTTAAAAAATATTTGTGTCGACGCGATTGAAGATTCTTAAATATAAAACCAAGCCCTATTTTTTGGCCCTAAGATGCCATGCAATGCTCATGATTATAAATGCAGATGAACAAATCTAAAAAAAGGGCGCAAAACTCCACTAAGGATGTAGCACATAAACAGGGATCAAAAGAGAGATTCAGCCAGAAAAATAAATCACTGGTGGACAAAAGACAAAACTTTGTTAGGGTAAAGCCCAAAGAGGAGATAAAGTGTCATCAACTCAAAGATTGAGGAGAGAAGGTGATGGATAATGGTGACCAACAGATGACTACAAACCATCCACTCACTCAGGAGATATCAAAAAAGTAACGTCGACCCACCGTGGAAAGAAATTGTAACATAATACCAGTAAATTTCAATAAGCATTCAGTACTTATAACCGAAAATAAATGAACTTCTTCGGAGCAATAGAATCTCAACAAAGAACTACCTTCCGTAATGACAAGGCTACCATTCATCGAAAAAGCTCTCAACAATGAACGACCTTCCATAATGACAAGGCTACCATTCATTGGAGTAACAAATCTCAACAACAAACTACCTTCCATAATGACAAGGCTACCACTCATTGGAGTAACCAATCTCAACAACAAACTACCTTCCATAATGACAAGGCTACCATTCATTGGAGTAAAAAATCTCAACATCAAACTACCTTCCATAATGACAAGGCTGCCATTCATTGGAGTAACAAATATGAATCTTCTCTGGGAGCTATCAGATTCACTGGGGAAATATAGGTTGCTCAAATAAAGAGACCTGTTATTTGCTATTATGAGTAGGAATTGCAATAATGATTCCTTGGGGAAAGAAATATAGCTTCTCGGGCAAATGCCAATATATTCCTGTTGAGGAAATAAAATCTTCTTTATGCAAAATAAATGCATATTGTCAAACTAGGGCTTACAGCTTGTAGAAATTAAAATAATAATATTGTTGGAGACCATAGATTTAAACCAGAAACAAACCGGAATGAATCAGTCAACCAAAATAACACTTCATAAGAAATAATCTCAAGGGGGAACCACTTTTTATCCAGACAAAGAGCTGTACAGGAAGGCTTAAAGAAAAAATATTCCACGAGGGATGACTCGGTGGGGAAATTGAAAGAATATACACTTTCTGCTTAAGTTTGACATTCTATTGGAGAGAAGATAACATAACTCTGCAAATAGGGTAAACCTCAACAAAATAATAATGAATGCAAATGAGCAATGAATTGCTAAATTCAACTATGCATGATGTATGTATGCATGTATGAATATTATCAGGTATATGCTGACAAAACAGATATATAACAGTGGGGATAACCAGATAAAACCAACTTGGATACAATCAATACTTGGCTAAATCATATCCAGGAAGAAAATTTCATGAGAAAGTAAGCACCAACTGAGGAAACAAATTCCTACTTCACATCTTAACTTCATTGGGAAGGAACATAATCTGAAAATAGACAAATCATAACAATAAATAATTACAGATACAGGGATATAACATCCTCCTCCAGGCTTCACCGGGGAATATCACACATACTTTAATGGGGAAAACAAATGTTTCAACGTTTGTACTTCTACTGGGAATTACAATGTTGATTTCAACAGGGTAGATGGAAACCACATCATCGAGATATCAATTGGGGATTTCGCGTTGACTTTGCAACACCACATCATCAAGGGGAAACCAAGATACATTCTTCAATACTAAGAGCGATGATTGCACCAACTTCTCTAGGGAGAAGTTATGAAACTTCACAGGGATAGCCATTTCCATTGATTTAAGAAGTCAAACATTAAAGCAAGAAATCAAACTTGTGGGGATTTTAAATCAAATACAACACTTGGTGGGAGAAAACCCAAAAAGTTGACAAATGTGTTAACATTTCTTAGAAAAGACATTGCCCTTGTCTGGTTGCCTCACTGGAGAAAACGGGATAGAGACCTCAGACCCTACAAACCTGAAATCAAAATGAATCGAGACTTGATTGGGGGAAATGGGGTTACAAACTCAATATCGCATCATACATCAATTGGTATCATCTTCAATTATCTGAGAAGCATAAGAAAATCGTACTCAAACCAACAAAAGTGACCTGGGAGAGCCTTTCCTGGGGGATTCATACTTCCAAAATTTCAGAGTTCGTCCATCCTTAGAGTCACTATTTTTGTTCTCCTTGAATCACAAAATCTAAAGCAATAAGTAATTTGTAAACTCTTTTCAAAAAATAATTTTGTTATTTAATCGGTTTGCTTTGATAATTAGTATCAATAATAAATGAAGTCTTTGTAAGCTGAACAAAATAAGAATTGCAAAGAATTTGACAAAAGCTCAAACTTTATTAATAGAATGGTAGTCTGTGAATGGAGAGACTCCATAAATGATTAGGAAGTTTTGAAAATGGTAATATATATTGGAAAAGATAAATTGAAATATAATGACCACTATTCTCCCTGACAACTTTGAATTCCTGAGCAGCGACTTCGATTAAAGAGTGGTGAGGATTCTAGAATATTGTTGTTTTAATGATCTTGTTTAATGTAGTTAATTGCCAAGACATCCCTAACTTTTTCCTAGGTTTCCCTTGCGGGTTTTCAACCTACCGAGAAGATTTATTCTGTTTGTGTCTCTAATTTTGTCCTAGACCGCCCTTTCAGGTTTTCAGCTTACCGAGACGCTCCTTTTTTCCATAAGCCGCCATTTCGGGTTTTCAACTTAGCGAGATGTTCTTTTATTTCTTTAGACGAAGTATTTCTTGACTGCATCAGCATTCACGAGACGTGGAAACTCCTCACCATCCATAGTTTCAAAAATCAATGCACCGACAAAGAAGGCTTTCTTGACAACATATGGGCCTTCAAAATTGGGAGTCCACTTGCCCCTAGAATCAGCGTTAAAGGACATGATCTTCCTGAGCACGAGGTCGCCTTCTCTGAATTCACGAGTTTTGGCCTTCTTATCAAAATATTTCTTCATTATTTTCTGGTATAACTGACCATGACACAAGGCCGTCATTCTTTTCTCCTCAATTAAATTCAGCTGGTAAAACCTGCTTTAGACCCATTCAGCCTCTGACAACTTGGCTTCCATTATCACGCACAAAGAGGGAATATAAACCTCAATAGGGAGCACTACTTCCATGCCATACACAAGAGAGAATAGGGTTTCCCCTGTTGAAGTGTATACATATGTTTGATACCCATGAAAAGCGAAAGGGGGCATCTCATGCCAGTCTTTATAAGTGACAACCATTTTCTGGATGATCTTCTCGACGTTCTTATTAGCGGCTTCAACAACCCCATTCATCTTTGGCCTGTAGGGAGATAAATTGTGATGGAAAATATTGAACTCTTAACAAAGTTATGTCATTATCTTGTTATTCAAGTTTGAGCCATTGCCGGTGATAATCCTGCTTGGCACACCATACCGATATATGATATTGTTCTTGATAAATCGCACTACCACATGCTTAGTGACATTAGCATATGAAGCTGATTCCACCCAGTTGGTGAGTAGTCAATTTCCACCAAGATAAAACGATGTCCATTTGACGCCTTTGGTTCAATCATTCCAATCATGCCAATACCCCATATAGATAAAGGCCATGGGGAAGAAATAACATTGAGAAGTTTCGGAGGCACATGATTTTTGTCAGTATAAATCTGGCATTTATGGCACTTCTTTGCAAATTTATAACAGTCAGATTACATTGTCAGCCAATAGTAACCTTCCCTAAGCATATTCTTTTCCATCGAATGTCCATTGGTATGAATACCAAAGGAACCTTCATAGGCTTCATGCATAAACATGTCTGCTTCGTGTTTATCCACGCATCTGAGCAAGACCATGTCATGATTTCTTTTGTATAGAACATCTTCATTGAGGAAAAATCTACTTGCCAACCTTCTCAATGTCTTTCTATCTTTATTTGATGCTCCCGCCGGGTATTCCTGAGTCTGGAGAAAATGTTTAATATCATAATACCAAGGCTTTTCATCTACCGATTCCTCTGTTTCAAACACATGAGCCGATCTATCCAAATGTCGCACTGTGATACGAGGCACATCATTCCAAGTATTCACTTGATACATAGAAGCCAGAGTTGCCAAAGCATCCTCCATCTGATTTTCATCTCTGGGAATATGATGAAATTCAACTTTGTTAAAGAAGGGTAATAATCTTCTAGCATAACCTTTGTAAGGGATCAAGCCAGGGTGACGAGTATCCCACTCTCCTTTAATCTTGTTAACTACCAAATCTTAATCACCATATACATCTAGAAATTTGATTCTGAGATTAATGGCTTCCTCGAGACCCATGATACAAGCCTCATACTCCGCCTTATTATTGGTACAATCAAATTTCAGCCTTGCAGTAAAAGGAATGTGTGATCCATGAGGAATGATATCACAGCGCCGATTCCTTTTCCATAAGCGTTCACAGCTCCGTCAAATACCATACCCCACCGGGATTCAGGATCAGGACCATCCCCAGGCAAAGGTTCATCACAATCTTTCTCTTTCAGAAACATAATATCCTTATCAGGGAACTCATATTTAATAGACTGATAATCATCTACCGATTGGTGAGCAAGATAATCCGCCAGTACACTGCTTTTTATAGCCTTTTGAGTACAGTATTTAATATCATATTTAGACAACAACATCTGCCTACGGGAAATTCTTCCAGTAAGAGCAGGTTCTCAAAAATATACTTGATTGGATCCATTTTGGAAATCAAATAAGTAGTATGATTCAACATATATTGTTGCAACCGCTTTGCCACCCATGCCAGAGCACAACAAGTATTTTCCAACATAGAATACCGTGACTCACAATAAATAAATTTCTTATTGAGATAATAGATGGCATATTCTTTCTTTCCTGTTTCATCCTACTATCCTAAAATACAGCCCATAGAACTATCCAACAATGTTAGATACATGATTAATGGTCTTCCTTCCTTTGGAAGGAGCATGATGGGAGGTTCAAGCAGATATTCTTTGATACTTTCAAATTCCCTTTGGCAATCATCCGTCCACACATAACTTTGGTCTTTCTTTAAAAACTTAAAGATCGGTTCACATGTTGCAGTCATGTGGAAAATGAATCTGGAAATGTAATTCAAACACCCAAGGAAGCCTCTAACTTGCTTTTCAGTCCTTGGGTCAGGAATTTCCAGAATTTCTTTGACTTTATCACGATCCACTTCAATTCCTTTTTGGATGACAATGAAACCTAACAACTTCCCTGATCGGACACCGAATGTGCATTTATTTGGATTTAACCGGAGATGATACTTCCTCAAACGCTGAAACAATTTTAGCAAATCTTCTATATTCCCTTCTTCGTTCTGTGATTTGGAATTCATGTCATCAACATATACCTCAATTTCCTTGTGCATCAGATCATGGAATAGGGTTTTCATATCCCTCTGGTACGTTGCACCAGCGTTCTTCAACCCGAAGGGCATCACTCTGTAACAGAATGTTCCCTAGGGTGTGATAAACGTTGTTTTTTCCATGTCCTCAGGAGCCATTCTGATTTGATTGTATCCAGAAAATCCGTCCATGAACGAGAATACTTTGAATTTTGCAGTGCTATCAACAAACATATCAATGTGTGGTAATGGAAAATCATCTTTTGGACTAGCTTTATTTAAATCTCTGTAATCTACGCACATGCGAACTTGTCTGTCTTTCTTTGGTACAGGGACTATATTGGCAATCCATTGAGGATACGCTAATGTCACAAGAAAATCGGCATTTATCTGCTTTAACACTTCTTCTTTAATTTTTACTGCCATATCAGGGTAATTTCTTCTTAACTTTTGCTTCACCGGCAGACACTCTGGCTTCAAAGGCAAATGATGTTCCACAATACCAGTATCTAGACCAGGCATATCTTGGCACGACCAAGTAAAGATGTCTACATACTCTTTCAATAGTTCGGTCAACCTTCTATTCATATCAAGATGCAACAATGCTCCAATTTTGACTTCCTTTGGCTCCTCCTCTGAACCTAAATTAATGGTTTCCAACAACTCTTTATACAGCTGAATGGCATTTTCCTCGCGCTCGAGCAACCTTGAAACCTCTTCTAGAATCTCATCATATTTTTATTCTTCTGTCCCAAACACAAGGTATTCAAAGTTGGGAGAGGATGCAGGGTCATTGTATTCAACAGGTTTATTAATTAATATGCACATGTGATTTATGATTGCTTTTTAGAACCTGACACATATATCAAGTGATCATGCGGATTTTTTTACAACTATTATTTATTCCAAAAAGGTTTTTTTTTTCTGATTACCATTTTCCAAGAAGAAATTAGAAAATAAAACACGATTTGAAAATCAAAGAAATTTTTATGAATGATTTTAATGAGTAAAGCAAACAGATAAGACCATACAATATTAACTTTCACCTTGGGCATAGTGAAAGCTCTTTGCAAAGATAAACAAAAAAAACAAATTACTTTGAGACATGGATGCAAGTGGGAACATCAATAGTGACTTAGTTCTGGACTCTGACTCCAGGCGTCACATAATTTGGCATCTCTTGTTCTTCTCCATTCTCCATAATAGCATTAACTCTAGAAACATTTGGACGGAGGTAGCCTCCACTGTGAAAAATATCATGATAGATGCTCATAGTAGACTTTGGTTTTAAGCTCTCAATTTTGCCATTCTTTGCAGAGAATCCTAAACCAGCCCTGTTCTTGTTTACAAGAGGATCAACAATCTGCCCCCATACTTTACTTGGAGAATTGCGTACAACCTACTGAGCATCTTTGAATGAAGCCATAGAATTATCATTCTCTCTTATGTTATCAACAGACAGAGCTTGGAAATGCGTCCCAACAACATCTTCATATGCTTCTACAACACTGAAAGACGATAGATGAGATACCAGTAATACTTGCTCTCCATTTATAATAATTGCTTTGCCTTCGTGCACGAACTTCAGCTTTTGGTGTAGAGTGGAAGTGACATCCCCTGCTTCATGTATCTGTGGCCTTCCTAGTAGACAACTGTATGCGGGTACAATATCCATGACTTGGAAAGTGATCTGGAACAAGTGAGGGCCTATGTGAATAGGTAGATCGAATTCCCCAATAACTGACTTCCTTGATCCATCGAAAGCTTTGACAATAATACCACTTGGGCGCATGGGAGCCCCTTGATATTTCAACTTCATCAGTGTACTCCTCAGTATAACATTTAAGGCAGACCCATTATCAATCAGCACATTTGACAATGAATCATTTTTACAGTTCATGGATATATGGAGTGGCAGATTGTGATTCCTGCCTTCGTCAGGCGATTCATCATCGCAAAAGCCTAGATTATTATAAGATGTAATATCACCTACCACACTGCTGAATTGATCTAACGGAATATCACACTCCACGAAGGCTTGATCCAACACTTGCATTAAAGATTCCCTATGAGCAGCAGAATTCATTAGCAATGCTAGGATAGATATCTTTGAAGGAGTCTGCAATAGCTGATCTACAATTTTGTAATCACTCATTTTAATAATCTTCAAAATATCATCCATATATTTTTACAGGGCAGCACCACTGGACTCTCCTACGGCTTTCTTATTCTCAACACTTTCTGTAACTTTCTTCTCAGCACAGACAATTCTCCTAATAACTGGTGCAAATATACGACCACTGCAGGTTACCCTGCTAGTTTCAGCAATATTCTCAATACTAGACAAAGGCTGGATGGGAACTTCCACACCATCCTCTAAAATAGTAGCATTGTACTTGTACGGTAAAGCTTTATCTAACTTGTAAGGAACGGGCCCTAGTAAGAAAATCACCACAGGGGCAACAATTGGCTTACTATAATATTCAATTTCAACAAGGGAAGAATCATTGAAACAAGGCACAATTAAGTTCACACCTTCCTCCGAAAATTTGGATATCAAAGAATCACCTCTGGAGAACATATCCTCATCTGAGGAAAATAATTCATCCACAGAAGCATATTCATCATCTGATTCATCCTTAGCCAAGAAAGCCTCGATCATATTAACCTCATGGTAATCATCTCTTTGGCTTGAGACTTTGATAGTTCCATTATCCAATAACAACTGAATACATTTTCTTACAATGGAACATCCTCGGGAATCCCTGTATCAAACTCGGCAAGATCCATAGTGGTGCTCTACCTGACCAGCCATGTGGTAGAAAGTAGCATGAAATTGCACAATATCATCATTCAAATGGTCCACATCAAATATCCTGAACTCTCTAGAACATCCAAAGACTATGTTCACTTCCTCCTCATATTCTGCCCTAGGCCTGATTATATGGATGAGGCCATCATCCATCATCTCATGTAAATCAGCCTTTATCTTATCGCAACCTTTTATATTAGAGCTACAAATATCACAACCAGCATGATCATGAGTATAGTAACTAAACTCGCAGAGGTCTGCATGCATCTTTACCAAGTCTCCTCTGACCAAGTGGATATCATAAATCCAGAAGTACCCTGGACAACCAGCAACCATGTTGACAGCATTCGTTCCTCCATGCTTTGGTAGAGGATTGTCTTTTACATTAGGACCGAAATCTTTGAAGGATAAAAGGCAAGATTTTAACCATTTTCTGTACCTCGGATTTCATAAGATAACAGTTTTCCACATTATACCCTGGTGCACCCTGATGGAAAGCGCACGTCTGATCTGCTTTATAGTACCAAGGTAAAGGGGACGGTATAGCAAGGGGTGGCCTAGTATGGACCAACTTTTTCTGGATCAATGTTGGTAGTAGCTCCGCATAACTCATAGGGATGGCTTCAAAAAGTTCTCTTCTCTGATTCTGCCCTTGACTTCCTTGAGGGGTTGTTCTTTGATAAGCCATTGTAGTCGGAGCTGTATTGACAACTGGAGTTACCGAAGAAACCTGTTGGTGACGCTGATGATTTCTTCTAGCAGGATTAACCCTTCTCTCTTGAATATTAGAATTTTTCTCTTCCTCTTTGTTTTTAGCAAACTCGTATGATGGTTTCTTCGCACTGCCGGAATTTTCACTTCTTGTCAAGCGAGCCTCTCTTACAACTTCTTCCAAACAGACACCTATGCCCACCATTTTGGTAAAATCACTTGGTGCACTCTCCACCATTATTTCATGATAGAATGCACCTAAATTCTTTATAAAACCTTTGTCATCTCTTTTTCTTCCATTGGAGGAATCACCTGGGCGGCTACTTCATGCCATCTTTGTGCATATTCCTTAAATGACTCCTTGTTATTTTGGACCATTGCCTAGAGTTTATCACTGTCAGGTGCCATGTCCATATTATATTTTTACTGTCTAATAAACACTTTACCCATGTCATTGAAAGAATGAATATTGGCACTATCCGGGCTCATGTACCATTTCAACGCGGCATTGGTCAAACTGTCTTGAAAGAAATGAATTAACAGGGGTTGATCATCTGTATGGGTAGACATTCTCCTTACATACATCACTAAGTGACAACTAGGACAAGTGTTGCCCTTGTACTTCTCTAATTCTAGTACTTTGAACTTCGCAAGTATTTTCACATTTGGAACCAAACACAGGTCATTCACATTTTGCCCAAAAAATTCTTTTCCTATGAGGGCCTTCAACTCTTTCTGTGTTTTATCGAACTGATCCTGAAAATATTCCATTAGATCATAGACACCCAAGCTTTCACTTGGTGGAGGAATAGGGCGATAAACTTCATAATTAGAAAATGGTACAGCATTCACCGGAGGAGGTGCAGCATAGTGAATCTCATTTCTAGCAGCAGGAGTAATATGCACCACGTGAGGTGCAGGAGTAGCAGCAGCTTGCACAACTGGAGTAGCTTGAGTGTCAAGATTGTAACTTTCTGGTATGAAGTTGTTGTACCCCAAAATTTTCCCTCTCATTTTACTCAATACATACTCCTAGAGATCCTCAATTTGCTCAAGTTTGCCCAAGAGTTGACCAGACAAACTCTCTCCTAAGGCAATATATCTCAAATTAGGGTTTCCATTTTCATCAAGATATGTGGACTCCAAAGACCTCATATGCTCTCAATAGTCTTAATATGTTCTCAATACCCTACATGTCAAGTTTCATGCCTTGCACAAGAAGTTTGCTCAGTCAACTGCTCAGATGCTTGAGAATCGATTGTATTAGGTCAAAAGTCAAATGTGACCCACATACAGTCAAACTTCAAGATTTTTGGTCAACATTAACATTTTGAAGTGACTTTCATCATTTTATCAAGGATTGATCATGATTCCTCAAGGAATGCCCTAAATTCATCAAAACCCAAAAGTTACTAAATTAGGGTTCTTAGGAAAAGTCAACCAAACTTTGACCAAGCATAACTTCCACATGCTTTATCATAAATTTCCTATCCAAAGCTCATTTTGAAGAGGATGCAATTCCCTACAACTCATATTCAGTCCACAAGTTCAAAATATGCACCCACAAAAAGATATGAATTTCTACATTATGGGTCCTTTTGAAAAGTCAACAAAAACACCTTTTGGGTCAAAGCTTCTTACATGAACATGGAAGACCCAATTGAGATGAGACCAAAAGGGTTGCTTAGGAGACATCCTAAGATTTCTAAAAAGTCCAAGAACACCTATCTAGGGTTAAAATTGGGGAAGATATGCCTTGTCAAAGTTCACCTTTTTTGCAAAGTTGCCAAAAGTCAAATGTGCTCAAAAATGCATTTTTTGCTAAATGGGCCTAACTTCTTATGCTTGCACCTCACTTATAACATGGTCTACGACCCAAATATTCACCCACACATTATTTGCTTCATTTTTCAATTTATTTTGATTTTTTATTAATTAAAAATTGAATTAAATCAAATAATTGGTGAATAATGGCAAAGATATGTTTTGATTTGATTTTTTGACAGGTTTACAATCAAAATATGTTGAGATATCAAGACCAAAACGAATCAAGCATAATTGGTACAAGAAAGGGATGATTAGGCTCAAAATAGCAAGTTTACATATGGCATGGAAATCAAATCAAATCTTCCATAATTGCAAAGATACAAGCCAATTTTATAACCCTAATTCAGTCTAACATATATATGGAACATGTACAAAGCATAAGAGAAGGGTTGCAGTCGTGAAAAAGGAAGAACAAAGTTTCAATTTTTCAAAGAAAAGTGTAGATCCAATTTTTCTCCATAGGCCGTTTCAAGTGTTTCTAAATATCAAGTCATATCCCTAGGTACTCACTGAACCTGTAGCAAGCATTTGCAAGGCCTGAAGCATCCAGAATCGCGCACTATAACTCTCACGGTTTGCCTTATTTTTTGAAATCGGTTACATCAATTCCTGCATTGTTAACATATTTGATTGGCATATTTGTGATCTTTATCATGTTTGCAAGCTGACTGAATAGTTTAATTGCATTTTTGAAGCCTATATATGTACTTGCCATTGTTAGGGTTTCCATATGCGTTTTGGGGTTTTTGGCTACAGGTAAAATTAGATCACAAACTGGATACTGGGATGACTGTGACATCATGACCGGTTGAACCCTAGTCTTCAATTCCATTTACATTACGTTTTGTGAATTTTTGAATTGTATAGGTTTCTAGCCATGGAAGTTTGTCTTTAGGTATAGGTTATATACCTAACACGACGGTTCCAGGAAGAAGAACAATAGCGCAGCTGGCAAGGGCATTCAGTGGTAAGCATAAGGACCTAGGTTCGATCCCAGGTCACAGCGTTATCTTTATTTTATTTTCTCTCAACAGATCCTGTGTATCTCCCACTCAGGCGCCTACCATACACCCTTGCATCCAGCCACTTGATCAGCCTAGCATGAGACCTAACGCACTCCAGATGAGAGACCATAGTATACCCTCAAGTCAATGCCACAGGAAATCATGCATTGACTGGGCTTGAAAGGCTATTGGGCCTGGAGAATTCAGAACCACACCCCCCATCCTTCAGCAATTCATTACAGGCCCATTATTTAATTCTTTTTTTATTTCTTTTATTTTCATTGATTTGTTTAATTATTTTTCACTAAAAAATTAATTATTTTTTTAATTCATCATAAAATCAACAAATCACAAAAAAGAGCATTTTTTATATAAAATATTTATTTTAATGTAATTAGTAATTTAGGTTAATTTAATTTATTTTTCATAATTAAAAATAATTAGAAACTAGGTTCATTTAAATTTATAATTAAATTGTTTTTTTTTCTCTCAAATAAAAACCACCAAAAATACAAAAAAGTCTTTTTTTTAAAATATTTTATTGAATTAGTTAATTTAGTTTAAATTAGGATAATTTCATTTTCTTTTCATAATTAAAAAAAATGATTAGAATTAGGGTTTTAACTGTACATAACCTAATTAAGTTTTTTCTCAAAAATAATTTAAGTATTTTTCTCAATTAGATTTTTAGGGTTTTAAATTTTTCTCGAATTTAATTTGTCGCGTGCATTTTAATTTGTTTTATTATTATTGTAATTGCTCCGGGATTGTAATAGTATTTAGGGTTTTAAGCTTCCTCGTTTTATTTTTAGTCAAGCTAATTATGTAACTGTCAAAGCCTTGTAATAGCTAGGTTTATTTTTCGCACTTTAAATTCCTGCAAATATTTAACTGTCTAGATGTATGCTATAGGATTGTATGGGAAGATTTCTTGAAATTTAAACGGTAGATCACCTAATGTGAAAAGACTAATTAACTGAAACAATTCACATGCACATATTCACCCCTAGGGTTTACCTCACTTCGGCTGCCTTCGGTAAAACAGTCATTAAGCATAGGAGATTTTAGTGGTTGTCCTCCAGTCTAAAAGATCAAAATGTCCCATTCGAATGTTGCCTCGGAAATGTTGCCTCGGAAAGATCTTAAGACTCTAGGGTTACTATTAAAGTTTTCTAACTGTTGCTTTAGTGATTGTACTTGTCCCTTTCGGATGTCCCTTACAAACTCCAACGATGGGGATACATACTCCTTAATAGTAGGATAGTGCTGTCTAAAGGAAACGAGAACGAATAATCTTTTTTTGAGTAGGTAGAATATTAAGTACTTTCTCAACAAAACTTTTCACACAAACACCTTTCAAAACAAATTTTCAAAACAAACTTCATCACACCCTTGAGGACTGATACAAGGGTTATCACGAAGTAAAACTTTTCAAAACAAGCACACACAAGCAATTTTAAAAAGATGAGCAAGTACCTAAGACCCATGGAAAACCATGGATAGAAAGGGTGCTAACACCTTCCCTTTCTATAATCTACCCCCCGTACTCAAAAATCTCGAAAAAAGGTTTTTTCTATTCTTTTTCCTTTTCCATGATTGGATAAAATAAAAGTTGGTGGCGACTATTGCTTACCGCGACATTTTGCGAACAAAAAATGCAAAACGCAAACCAGTATTAAACAGTCGGTTCTTCCACTGTATCACAGAAGTTATCTGGCATTCCCCACGGATAACCCTGAGGCATACGATTCTGAACAATAGTAACTGGAGTAACAGAAATAGGAATTGTTGAAGCTTCGGGAGTAACCGTTTTCTGTTGAAGTTTAGCAAGTGGTGGATGATTCTAAGCAGCCACGAACGATTCCATCAAAGTAGTGAGATTGGACATACCAGCCTTCAAATCAGTAACTTCTTCGTGCAACTCGCGATTATCTTGTTCTAGATTATCCATCTTCCTTCTGAAATTGGTCTGAGTATTGTACTGGTGAGACAGCTTACTGAACGAAGTAAAGAAGCTCAGTAAGACACCTAGATATGAACAGAAATGCAAGAAGTATGTATAATATGATGTATAACATACAATGCACATGATTTATTTTATTATTAAAATTTCAAGGAACTCAAAGATTTATAGACAATTTGTAAATATTAAAGTACTAACACATTTGAAATACTGAAAATCTCATTATAATAACTTCAAAACGGGTTACAACTTTTATTACAAGTTTCAATAATCCCAAGTACAAGATGAAAATAAAGTCTAAAACCCCATAAAATCAAAGCTGATGAAGATCACTCTACACGCTGACGCTTCCCTGTAAGCCTGGCAATCTAAGTCTTCAACCTTTGGTTTTCTTCCGCATACCTGGTGGCGACCTCCTTCTAATCATCAAAGTTAGGAAGTGAACAACTAGGTCCTGATTGAGGCTTAGAGGAAAATAAATCTTCTTGCCTCTTCATCGCCTCCACAGAACGACTCTCAAGAATCTCAATTAAGTCGTCTTTCTCCTTCAGGTTTGCCCGATAGGATACCTCCAAAGTCTGGCACTTATTCTTCCAAGCATACTTTTCTTGTTGCATCCTAACTAAAGCAAGCTGAAGTTCTTCCACGTCATCTAATAGGGGAGGAGTGGTCTTTTCAAACATGTCAGGAATGGGTGATTCACAGGAATACGACATCTTCAACTATATGGATCTTTCTTGTACCCACTGAAGATAAGGCTCCAAATAAATAGCCCCTCTAGGTCCCAAATCCTTCCTACTCTTCTTGTGAATATGACGCCAAACCTTTGCAATCTGCTCTTTTGCTTCCTTATAAACATCTCCCTCTTTAAGGAAGAAACCACTCAAATGAATATTATTTGGCTTATCTCTCATTGAATATCCAAGTTGCCTTCGTGCAAGAACAGGGTTGTAGTTAATTCCTCCCTTTGTACCAAGAAGAGGTGCATTAGGAAAACTATCACAACTGTCAATAATATCTACATCATAGTATGCCTGATGATACCAAATAATATTTGAATGAGTGAGGGCCATAATTTTTGGAGCCCAACGAGGTTCCTTTCTGACATCCTAGAAAGCATCAGATCTAGGTAAGTCAGAAATAAGCCACTGATACAACAAAGGCGTGCAGCAAATGATAATTCATCCATGAGAAGAATCCCATATATGAATGGAGTAATAAGCATCACCCAATAATGTAGAGAATGGGTTCTAAATTATAAAGGTCCTGATGGCATTGATATCCACAAATTTGTCGACATTTGGAAATAAGAACAATCCATAAGCAAGTAGAGCAAAGATGGCCTCAAAAGCAATTGTACTCTTCATCCTAGCAAAGTAGCTAGACTTCTCTAATAAGAACTAAACTTGTAATCCTCTAATACCTCCTTTGGTAGTCATGCGGGCTTTAACCTTAGACTTTCCCAGATGGATCAAAGCAGGAATCTCATGAGATTTTGGCTCACCCTCCAAACCAATAAAAGGAATATGATCGGTAATAGGTAAACTCAGTAGATAAGAATACTCATCTAATGTAGGAATCAACTGATAATCAAGGAAAGTAAAGCATTGATACATCGAATCATAGAACTGGACCAAAGTCGAGAGAATACCAACCTTCACCCTGAGCTTCATAAGAGCAATGATGGAACCATACTTCCTTAGAAAATCAGTAGGACTCTCGATCTCGGGAATTAGACTCATCAATTCATCTATCTTGGGATCTTTGAAACTGTATTTCCTGGTCTTTCTTTATTCAAAATCCATAGTCAAAAAGTACCTGAGATATTCATAAAGAGTCAACTTTTAAGTCCCTTGAAACAAAATGTCTTTAGAAGATGCTCATGGGTGCATGTATGCATGATGCAAAAATCACACACAAGATCACAAACATAGGGTTATAGGTTCAACGTCACGAGCATGAGGTCAAAGGTACTAACCACAAGGTATGATCTAAAAGTTTATCACCTTCCGAACAAGGTTCTAAGAGGTTCCTAGTGTCTACATCCTTCCTTCGGATATTTCCAACGTCCCGGTTGACTCGGTAATTATCAATATTCTCAGGAAAAACTTGTCCAAGCATAGTATCACATGACAACCATTTCTGGATTACTCCGTCATAGCTTCCGCACTACACCTAAAAGGCCAAGATGGGTTAAGGGTTCTATGGTCCTCAGTTTCAGCAGGCTCCCAGGTTGAAAGTAGCATGCCTTCCTGATTACTCGGTAAATGACACTATAGTCAAAGGGGCCTCCACTGAGTGGGGGATCTTATGTCTCCTTTTTTGGGATTACTCCCTCAAAGTTAACATGACTATACCGCTCATCCTATCTTAAGTTTGCCTAAGTCTGGGTGTAGGACTTATGAGAAATCACCAAGCACCCTGAAAACCCGGAAAATCCAGATAAACAGATATACAACACATAATATGCAACAAACAATAGCACATATACAAATATAAACAAAGATAGGCTCAACCCACTTAGGGATAGACCATCAAGAGGTCAATCTGTCTCCAGTGAAGTCGTCATTTTTTCTGTAGCGGTAGAAATGTTGAGACAAAGCCATTAGATTGACTTAACTCACACAGATCAAAATAAAAATCACCACCGCACTTTATTGTTTCCAAAGGAATGGGAAAGAGCGAATAACCCAAAAAGAGGGGGGAAAGAATCTAGGTAATGGGGTTGGTTATGCAAAGGGAAGGTATTAGCACCCTAAACATCTACGGTACTCCATAGGAACCTCTTTGAAAATCTGTATATTTTGTCTATAAAATGTTGTATACAAAAACGAATTGTGGGGATGAGAAAAGAAATATTTTTTATAATTTTTGCACCCGCCGTAGTTGTGAACCTTTAGTTCCTACGCACCACCTTTCGTGCAATAGGGGATCAGGGTACTCGTAGTTCACCTTTTAAAAATTTTAAAACACAAGTGTGTTGGTTAATTTTAAGAGACAAGACATCATCATCATTGTCCAAATGGAAAACATACTTATTACCCACAATTATGAGCAAGGAGAATTTGCGTCATCTCAAAGTGGAAGATATTGCTTGGATTTTAAAATCAACAAAATCCTCGCTCAACACCTAAGTGAAAAATATCTCACTTCACTACATATCATAGAAGTATAGTTGTTTGCATCACTACAAGGATTGACAATAGTCTAATCTTTTGAGAAATTTTTTAAAGATAAAAGCGAAAATGGCAAAATAGTTTGAATGAGATTGATTGACTTTTAGTCTTCTCACAAAAATTTCCAAGTATTATTAAATTGATTAAAGATTGATTAAGAAAATATTATTGAAAATGAATGGACCTAAGTCCAAGTTTATTATGAAAGTGGTTCAAGTTTTAAAACAAGAATAATTTTCAAAAGGAGGGAGAAGATTTGGAAATTAAAGAAGATGGGAGAAGATGAAGGGACTATCCTAAAGCATAAGGTAAAAGCTAGGGAAAAGAACCGTCTAACCAACAAGAAGCCAACACTTGACACAATGAGTCAATGTATAATTCCCATCCTTTGGATTTGAAACTAAAGAAACAATTAAGAAAACCAAACTCCATTTATGTTAAGTTTTCAAAAAAATTGGACAAAGTAACGGCTGTATATAGATGAATTCCAAATCATAGACAAAGCATGTAATCACAATAACATGCACACAAAGCAAACAAATAACCAAATGTCAGAACTCCAGACCAAATAATAATTAAGGTCACAAGGTCTCCAAGATAGGTTAAGGCCCCTAATCCTAAGTCTAAGAAGTCCATGTCTCTAAAATGCAAAGGATAGTAACCAAGTAATCCAAGTAACATAAATTTTTTTTATGGTTCAAGTTGATTATTAAGTATCTACAAAAAAAGAAATGAAAAGCTCAAATGAGCAAAATAAAAATAACATGAAAGTAAATGCTCAAGTGAGAAAAGATGAATATAGCATGAAATATAAATGTTAAAATACATGTGCTTAAAGTAAAGGTATAATGTAAAATCATAAAATAAAGTCAATTGTTAGGAATTACTGGTTAGTTGAATGACCATCTTGAAACTTACATTTGGAACTCATCAGAGGATTGTAGAACCAAAGTCTCTCAATAATAAGTTGCATTTGCTTTTTGTCAAGTATATCATCCATTTAACAATTCTTAAGGCAACATTAAATGGTCAATGATGTTTAAGTGATCCACTTTGACCAAAATTGATGAAGATTCATTAGAGGATTGGTAGACCCAAAGCCTCCTAACAGCGAATCTCAAGGTTATTGGATCAAAGGGTTCAAATCAACATAATTGGACTTGCAAACATGGGTTTGGGCCAAGAATGGTCATTTCTCGAACCGGGACAAAATTTAGCATTAAGTTAAGCAATTATAAGTGGACTTATATAGAAGTCGCACCTATTTTAAGGTCGGTCAATAGCAATCTATGTACCATATGCTTTGAAACATGATATGGAAATCATGCTCTAATAACATTTAGTACAATTGAGAGAGATGAGATGAAGAAGAAATAGGGTAAAAAGTAAACCACATTTGAATCAAAAATTTAATCAAATTATTATTAATATCATTCATCCATTTTTTATAGAGTTAGTCTCAACACCATGAATCCAATGATATTAATAAAGTTCATGATCAAAATTTCATAGTCCAAGATTAGCCAAAATATGTAAAAAAAAATTTAAAATAAAAGAAAAAGGTTTTAAATGATTTTTAAATTTGGAAATAAGGGGAAAATAGCAATTATATTCAAAACACCCAGAAAAATTAAGTGAGACCATAGAAAAATCAGAAAGGAACTCAAATATTTTTATGAAATTTTTGGTAATTTTTTTAAGTCAGGAACTATTTTTAAACTAATTTAAATTGCTCAAATAAAGGGAAAAAAAGATCAAAAATAGTAAAAAAAAAAAAAAGATAAAATTCCAAAAAAAAATATTTAGAAGGTCTGAAATAATGAAAATGATTTTTATAAAAAAAATCAGAATTTAAAAATGTCATAAAGTATTTTTAAAGCAATTAAAATAAAGCAAACAAAGAAAAAATCATGAAAAATATAAAAATAAAAATAAAAATGTGATAAAATATTCACAAAGTCAAAAATAAATCAAGGTATTTTTGTATATTTTTTTATAATTTTTGGATAAAAAATAAAAGAGTTATGAATTTTTGAAATTTAAAACAATTAAAATATAAAATCAGAAAATAAAAATAAAACTAAAAAGATGTGGACCGTCAGATCATAGTCAAAACGCATTAGTAAACTGATCAGGTGGACCAGACGCGTTGTGCTTGATATGGACCTTATTTAAAAACACATTGGATCAATAAAAAGCCTGCCAATAAAAATAAAACAATTGGCGTGTTATCATTGGTTGAGACGATACATGTCATCGTCTTCAACCTCCAGACACCCTGCAAATAGGGCAAACCTCAAGCCATTGAATGTGTAAATTTAGGTGCTCATAGTGGTACCAGTAGACGCGTCTCTTCAAGATGATCACAACCATATCCTCGCGCCAAAATTATATAAAACACGGCATAGTCGATTTGGTAAAAACCAGGGATGTTTGAAAATGTCAAAATCGAAAATCAAAAGTATCAAATGCATTGTTTCTCCAAAATTAAGTTAATAGCAAACATCAGTGAATATCATAGACCATTCTAGTAATTTGAGTTAGAAGATTTGGTGCCTTAAACTACCTGGAAGAAGTCTGATGAAGTTACTCTGCAAATGGACTTGGCTAGCACGATTTCGGGTACCTCAAGGCTTTATTCTTCTTCTGTTAGCTTTAGGGATGTTCAAGGATGAAGGATTAAGGAAGAAATTAAATTGAAAAGTGGTAGAGATAAGAATTCGAAATCTCAGAAAATGGTGTTATGGGGAGAGTTTGACAGGGTGATTTTGGCTCTTCAAGCTTGAGGAAATGAATGGAATAAGGTCCTCTATTTATAGGAAAATGAATGGCAGTGAAAATTGGAGAAAACAAAGAAGTTTGGAGGGGAACTGAGTGGAGGTTGAACACGAGTGAAGTGTGACTTCATTTTCATCAAAACTCATCCAACATTTGCGCTTTGAGGTGCTAAACACTTCTGGCAAGTTTGTTAATCAAGTTTAAATAAAAAACATGCACAAATCTTGTGATTAGAAGCCACATTATGGATTTCATAAATCTGAATTAGTGAGAAATTCAGTTTCAAGTTACCAAATTCAAATCAATGGCATTCTAAACTCAATGGGTCTTATGACATGATTATTGAAGCTTTAGAAAGATGAGATTACAATATTTACAATGCGCAAAGAATGAGATCAATAGGATGCTTGAGCTGAAAGTTGTGATGAGTCAAAGTTGAGAAAAAGAGGTTGACTTTCTATACTTAGAAAATTTCTAAGTTTTTCTTCAAAAATGACTTGTAATGTCTAGCATCCAAACATGGCCTTCCTCTTGAAATTTACTCTTGACCAAAAAAGATGGCATGAAGTAATTCTCTTGAATGACATTTTGAGACTTGAACCATTCAAAATTTCCAAAAATTAAGAAAGTTATGACTTGTTGAAGTTGGCAAAAATTCCTGAAATGACCTATAATCCTTGGCATCCTTAGGGCATATTCTATCCATTTTTACACTTTGAACTTAAAAGATGGATTGAATTTCACATCTTTAAGATCATTATGGAAAAATAATGGGTTCAAGGTGATAGAAACTGACCAAGTTATGATCATTTGAAATCACCTAATGGAATTTGAGGGTTCATCTGGAGGACTTGTAATCTTTCTTCATCATCAAGTTTCTTCCATACAAAATTTCCTTGAAAATTTTGAAGTTATTTGTTAATAACCCTTTGAAGAGAAGTATTTATTTGGAATCATTCAAAAATGCCAAAAGATGAGTAAGATATGCCCTTTTGAAGTTCAAAACCCTAGCTCCTAGAACAAGAAAATGCCTTGGGAAACCTTTGCAATTTTGACCTACCTCTTTAGACAAATACTTTTGTAATATGAATATGAGTTGTTGCGGATGATAAGGAGAAAACATAGCAACTAGAACCACTTTAAAATCTTGAGAAATGAAGGAGATGTGCACTTGTGATCAATGAATCAAGGATTTTCCCAGTTGAGTCAAACTTCTTCAATCAATCCTTGTACCTTTTAACCATCTTTGACAACTTGAAGTATGATGAATAATAATAGACTTTGTTATGATATTTCTTCAAAGTATCTTCAATGTTGAGGCTTGAGTCTCAATGAAGCTTTGTTGAGGAAAGCATAGAAATGAACTCATGAATCTAGATCAATCTTGATGGAATGTGTTGTGCTTTCTCCTACAATCATAATCAATTGGGGAAAACACTTATCGTATTCATTAGTTAAAGGGTAATCAAAACATAAATGATCACAAAATACAAGTCCAGGTTCTTGGTGATTCCCCATAGAGCAAATCTAAAGATAGGGAGAAGAACCAAACCCTAGTGTGTGATCTTGTTGTGATTAAGTTTATATGATTTGATAGAGGGATCTTTGGTTTAAAAATTGGGGTACAACAACATCTCATGCCAATCTTTATATGTCATTGTCATTTTCTGTAAAATCTTCTTAATGTTCTTGATGGCAGCTTCTACTGCGCCATTCATCTTTGGTCTATACATAGAGAAATTATGGTGTTTAATCTTAAACTATATACAGAGTTCCGTGATCATAGTGTTATTGAGATTGGTACCATTATCTGTGATGATCCTTTCAGGTATTCCATACCGACAGATGAGGTTATGTTTAATGAAATGGGCCATAAGATTCTTGGTAACGGAGGCGAATGAAGCTGCTTCAACCCACTTCGTGAAGTAATCAGAAGCGACCAAGATGAAACGGTGTCCATTAGATGCAGTAGGCTTAATCTCTCCAATCATATCAATGTCCCACATTGCAAATGGCCAAAAAGCAGTCAAGACATTTAGAGGAACCAAAGGCATATATACTTTGTCAACATAAATCTGGCATTTGTGACAAGTTCTGGAATGGCGATGGCAATCAGTTTCCATGGTTGACCAGTAATAACCCGCTCTCAGAATTTTCTAAGCCATCGTATGCCCACTGGAATGAGTACCAAATACCCCTTCATGCATATCTTCCATAATCTTCTCAGCTTCCTTCTTGTCTACACAATGAAGCAGAGTCCAATCATGATTGCGCTTGTACAAAATTTTGTTACTTAGAAAGAACTTGGCTGAGAACCTCCGTAGGAATTTCTTATCATTAATATATGCCCCTTCAGGATACTCTTGGGCTTCGAGGTATCTTTTCACTTCATGGTACCACGGCTTTTCCTCTACTCCATCAGTATTAACTTCGTAGCAATATGCAGGTTTGTCTAACCTTTCAATAGTGATTCGAGGAGCTTCATTGTCCCATCTTACTTTGAAAATAGACGACATAGTAGCTAATTCAGCTGCCAATTGATTATCTTCTCGCGGGATGTGTTCAAAAGTGATTTCTTCGAAGTATGGGACTAACTCAATATATACTCTCGATAAGCAATGAGATTCGGGTGCTTCTTATCCCATTCTCCCTTAATCTGACTGATCACTAGGTCTGAGTCCTCGTATGCATTTAAGAACTTGATTCTTATATCGATTGCAGCCTTGATACCCATGATGCACGCTTCGTAGCCTGCCATGTTGTCGGTACAGTCGAAACATAATTTAGCAGTGAAGGGCGTATGGAAACCCTTAGGAGAGACGATCACAACACCAATTCCATTACCAAGCGCGTTGAAAGCTCCATCAAAAACCATAGTCCATCGGGATCCTGTCTCAGGTTCTTTATATGGTCCAGGTTTTTCATAATCAGTAACTAGCATAATATTCTCATCCAAGAACTCAAAATTCATAGTCTGGTAGTCGTCTATAGCCTGATGAGACAAATGATCTACCAGTACACTTCCTTTGATCGCCTTCTGAGTAGTACACTGAATGTCATGTTTTGTCAGGACCATTTTCCATCTTGCTATTCTTCTGGAGAGAGCGGGTTTCTCAAATATGTATTTTATCGGATCCATCTTAGAGATTGACAAGGTAGTATGAGTCAACATATACTATCTTAGTCGGGGAGCAGCCCATGCCAAAGTGCAACAAGTTTTATCAAGCAGTGAGTATCTAGTTTCACAGTCGGTAAACTTTTTTCTAAGTTAGTATATTGCATGCTCTTTTCGACCAGACTCGTCATGTTTCCCCGGTACACACCCCCATTGAATTCTCTAGCACTGTTAAGTAGATGATTAGAGATCTTCCTTCAACCGGTGGTATCAAAACTAGTGGTTCTTGAAGGTACTACTTAATCTTGTCAAAAGTTGTCTGGAAGTCGCCGTTCCACTTCACTACTTGATCTTTCTTCAGTAACTTGAAGATTGACTCACAAGTAACAGTCAAATGGGAAATAAATCTAGAAATGTAGTTCAGTCGTCCTAAGAAACCTCTGACTTCCATCTAAGTACGGGGAGCTGACATTTCCTAGATCGCTTTAACCTTGGTAGGATCCACTTTGATACCTTTACCACTAATGAAGAACCCTAGGAGTTTACCGGATCTCACCCCAAAGGTGCACTTGTTTGGATTCAGCCTCAACTTGTATTTCTTCGACCTTTTAAACAGCTTGTGTAAATGGGCAATATGTTCTTCTTCAGTCTGAGACCTGTCTATCATGTCGTCTACGTAAACCTCTATCTCATGATGGATCATGTCATGGAATAAAGCTACCATAGCACGTTGATATGTTTCCCCATCATTCTTTAAAACAAAAGGCATAACCTTGTAACAGAAAGTGCCCTATTGTGTAACAAAATTAATCTTCTCCATGTCTCTAGGTTCCATCTTGATTTGATTATACCCAAAGAAACCATCCATGAAGGAGAATATTTTGTGCTGAGCGGTATTGTCAACTAGAACGTCAATATGCGGAAGCAGAAAGTCATCTTTTGGGCTCGCCCTGTTCAAATCCCTATAGTCTACACACATACGCACTTTGCCATCCTTCTTGGGTACTGGCACCACATTTGTAACCTACTGAGGATAGTACGTAACAGCTAAGAATCCGACATTGAACTCTTTCATAACCTCAGCTTTGATCTTTTCAGACATCTCGGGACGTATACGACGAACCTTCTGTTTTACTAGAGAACAACCTTCTTTCATTGGTAGACGGTGGACCACAATATCAGTATCAAGCCCTGGCATGTCTTCGTATGACCAAGAAAAAATCCCAACTTAGTCACGCAACATCTAGATTAACCTGTCTTTGACATTGTCCTCTAGATTGGCACCTATCTTGACTTCTTTCTTGTCCTCTTCAGTACCCAAATTCACAACCTCGACTAGCTCTTCATGTGGTTTTATGGCTCTTTCTTCTTGCATTAATAGTCTAGCAAGCTCTCTAGGTACTTCATAATATCCCTCACCTTCGTCCTCGGCTTGGTAGATCATATTTTTGAAGTCAAATTTTGAAATAGCATAATTGTTATCAATGGGATCCATAATGGATATGGATCTACAATTTGTTGCGTAGGTGTGTGTAAGAATACATAACTATTTTAAAGTAATAAAGTAAAAGAAAGACAAAGAGCTCAAAATTTGAACGCAACCGTCCAATGTTTTATTGAATGAAAATATGCGGATAAAATATGATAACCCTAACAAATGAACTGTCGTGCCCTGGGTAAGGCACAAGGCTTAAAGTTATTGTTCAAAATTACATAACAAAAACTTAAAAGCAAGAAAACTGAAAATAGCATTTACTCCTGACTAAAGGAGACTGGTATAACATCTTCCGTCTTCCAATTACTGAGCTCGTTCCTGATCGTAGGAAAAATCCAACTGTCTAGGCCATAGTCACTATCAGCATCTTCTATCGTGTTGACTCCATTGTTGCTGATGTGGAATGGTGGTCTTCCAGTACGAGCATGATGAACAACCCTCTAAGCCTATGCAGTGAAACCCAAACCAAATTTATCAGATTTGTAAGGAATGTCGGTAAGCTGACCCCAAGTAGTGCTACCACCTTCTTCTACCAGAACTCTAGCGTCTTTTAGAGAAGCCATTTTAGGTGGAACCCTGCTAACCTTAGGAATAGCAGAAATGTCTTCAGTATTGGTAGTTGTCCAAGGAATAACTTCAAAGGTCTGGCAGGGAGTCTCGATGAATTTGATGTCCATCTTAACATACTTAAAGGAGTTCAAGAGACTCACCATGTACTCTTCTTCACCACAAACTATAACAATCTTTCCTTTCACGGGATATTTCAACTTTTGGTGCAACGTAGAAGTAACAGCGTATGCCCCATGAATCCAAGGGTGTCCAAGTAAACAGGAATAAGTCGGGCGAATGTCCATAACATAGAAGGTAGAGTCAAAGACCTACGAACCTACTTTGATCGGGAGATCACCTCTTCATGCACCATCCTCTTTGAACCATCAAAGGCTCTGACTACAATGTCACTGGGTTTCAGCACAACCCCTTCATAGTCAATCCTGTCTAGAGCACCCTTCGGTAAAACATTCAACGAGGAACCCATGTTAACCAACACATGAGCTAAGGTAGTGCCCATACATTCAATAGAGACATCCAGGGCCTTGTTATGTTTTCTTCCTTCGGGAGTCAAGTCAACATCAAAAAAAACTAACCCATTATCAATCGTCAGGCTAGTAACATAATTTTCAAATTGATCAGCAGAGATTTCTTGCGATACATGACCAGATTTCAAGAACTTCACCAAAGCCTGAGCATGGGCTTCAGAGCACAACAATAGGGATAACATGGATATCTTGGAGGGAGTCTGCCCCAGCTATTCAACAATATTATAGTCGCTTTTCCGGATAATCTTTACTACTTCCTCCATCTCTTGCTTAGAGACTTCTTCAGCAATAACCTATTTTTGTGCCTCCGTCTAGGCAGGCTCACTCATTTGTTCTTTTCCTCGAGTCTCAGAAGTTGACTCAGTAGCAGTAACACGAACTGGTGTAGCAACAGTCTTCGAAGAGATTTCTGGAGAGAAACCCTTCCACTTCTAGTAACCTTACTGGTCCCGGAAATATTGTCAACATTGGGATCAGTATCTTCAGTATTTCCACTTTCAATAACCAATGGTTCTTGTTTAACACCATGGTAGTAAACATCAGCTCCATAATTACAGGGGACAGCCTTGTCAGAAGAATATGGAATTGGTCTCGGTGCAGTAATGATCAAAGGAGCAACTCTAGGTTCGGTCGTAATCTTCACAGGGCCTTTGGAAGTAATCCTTACAGAAGTTCTGGAAATTACAGACATGTTTTCAAACTCCAAGTCTTGAAACAATTTATCCATGTAAGGAATCTTCTCAACTAGAATTATATGGTTATCCATTAAACGCTGAATACCTTCTCTCAGCAGTTTGCAACCATTGGATTGGGCTGCACAGCAATAGCATCTTTCAATGCAACCCAAAAATAAACAGGCTTGCAACAGATTCTTCTTAATGGTCATGAGGGGAGTAATCAAGTCACGTACAACGAAAACATAAAAAACATCTTCGATAGCATCAATGCCCTTGTCGTGCTTAGGCATAGGTGCAGTATTCACATTAGAGGTCTCGGGAGGATCAAATTCAATCTCTTTAGAGTCAATCATATCTTGAATCTTATTTTTCAAAGCCCAACAGTTATTTGTGTCATGTCCAGGACTATTGGAATGATAAACACAATTTACATTAGGATTGTACCGAGGAGAGGAGGTGTTGGCATTCTAAGGAGGATCTCTCAACATAATCAGCTCTGCCTTCAATAGATGTTACAATTCCTGAGACAATGACATGTTGATCTTGGTAAACTGTCTCCTGGGTGTGTCCGACCTATGTTGATTTCCCTATTGATGTTGTTGCACTGGCGCAAGATTAGAAATTAGCACAGCTCCTACAGATTGGTTGCGGACACCTCTAGCACGAGCCTTCTGGCCATACACAACATTAGATTCTATTTTCCCATTGAATTTCTTCTTCGCAATACTTGAAGATACAGCCACCTGAATTTTCCCACTTCTGATTCCACCTTCAACATGTTCCCCTGTTAATATCAGCTCAGTGAATCCGACTGAAGAGCTTCTGATCAAATGATTGATGAAAGGACTTGTCAGAGTCCCCATAAATATGTCAACCAGCTCCCTATCAGACAAAGGAGGTTGTACTCTTCCTGCTAGATCTCTCCATTTCTGGGCATACTCTTTAAAGCCTTCAGTTGAGCCCATGGTCATACTCTGTAGTTGCACACGTGTTGGTGTAAGATCAGCATTATATTGGTATTGTTTGTAGAAAGCAGCAGCCAAATCTTCTTAAGTACGGATATTGGTCCCCTCTAGTTGATAGAACCATTCCAACTGTGTCCCAGACAGGATCTCTTGAAAGAAATGCACCTATAACTTCCTATCAGCAGTGTGTGGTTGAATCTTCCGGACATATGACCTCAGATGAAGCTTAGGGAAAGAAACATCGTCATACTTTGCAAAAGTAGGGACCTTGAATTTGTGAGGAATGATAACTCCTGGGACTAACCCCAGCTCTTCAAAATCTAACCCTGGCACTCTCTAGATCTCCATAGCATTTATACGATCTTCTAGTTGTTTGTATTTTTCATCGGCGGGAGGATACTATTCATCTGAATAGTCTTCTTCATCTTCATCAGAATATTAGCCAAAACCAAGGTTTCTTTCTTTCTCTGTCTTTAGACTCTTACCATCTTCACCCTGGTTGTCATCTTCGTTTGATGGAATATCACAGTCTTGAGCTCGCTTGGGAGGACCTCTGAACCTTCTTCCCATGTTGAGAATGTTGATTGGTTTCCTTGTCTTTTTCTTCCTCTCTTTGGTGGTGAGGGTCTTCAGCTCTTCCCGTCCCTTGGCTAAATTGAGGAATATTTGTTGGAACTAAGCATTCTGGACCTGAAGATCTTTGACTGTTGGTTCGAGAGCCATATTTTACTGAAATAAACAGCAAGAAGATGAGAAAACCTGTCCGGGGAAACCTGTTATGTAATGATATGTATGGTATGCAGATGTATATGCAATTATTTCAAGGATTTCGCGGGATAGATAAGAATGAAATGTCAGAAATTGAGTTTGGCTGCAGCTTTGACTGAAGAACTTCACGTCTTTGTTTTTGAACGTCCTTCTATAAGAATCGAGCTTACCATGTCAAGTGGGTCCTAGCCTTTGACTCAAAAGAATGTACTTCGGTCTTTGACAGCATCTGATTAGAGGAAAATAAATCCGTTTGCCCCTTGCTAGCAGTCCGGCTTATGATAACCCTGCATCAAAGGTCTCTAAGATCCTTGAAATGGTTAGTGAAAATTCCATGTCATGATGTTATGATGTTGTGACGTAACGTTTAAGCAAGTAGCAAACACAAACAAATCACGCAAGAGCCTTAGGTTTAAAGTCTTTCATGGTGTTGTACCCTAAAATTTTCCCTCTCAATTTCTCAAAGATTCTCTCACAAAAATCTCCATTTCTCAAAATTGCACAAGGTTTGATCAGCTCAAGACACTTCCTCAACACTGGGATCAAATTAAGGTTTGGGTTTGGACAAGTACAATTGGACTTTTAATGTCCCATATATTTTCTGTTGTTCCCCAAAATTTTCCCTCTCACTTATCAAGAGTTTTACTCACAAGATCTCCTTTGGCTCAAGACTGCACTAGGTTTGATCAGTTCAAGACACCTCCTTGAGCACTGATGACCAAAATTAGGGTTTAAGATTGCACAAGGATTTTTGAACTTCCAATGCCCCATATGACTTTCATGGATCATTATGGACCCCCAAGATTACTCATGTCAAGTTTCAAGCTTTGGGTCACACTTTTGCTCAGTGAATTGAGCAGTTGACCTGAAAATTAACTGTATTGGGGAAAAAGTCAACTATGGCCAATTTATAGTCAAACTTCATAATTTTTTATCCACATCCACAATTTAAACTCATATGTATCATTTGATCAAGTTTGGACCACAACTCCTCAAGAAATTTGATCAAATCTCCAAAAGGGCAAAATGGTTAAAATTAGGGTTTTGACTGGGAAAGGGAAATTTCTGATTTTTTGACCTAGAAAATGATCAATTGGTTTAAGGCATGATCTTAAGATTTCAATTTCATCATTTTGACCTAATGACATGGCTCAAAACATTGCAAGTCCAATAGATTGAACGATGAATTTTTCAATCAACTGATCAAAAGTCAACTTTATACTAAAAAGTCAAACTTTGACTTTTTAGTCAAAATCAAATGCCAAAAATCACAATTCATCAAAGCATGTCAAAATATGAAACTTATTCATCAAGAAATCAAAAATTCAAGATTTCATTTTGAACAGTTAAAATTTCTAAACTTAGAAATTTTTCTAAGTGTTGGAAATTTCTTATTTTTTTCATAACTTTGAGCAAAATTTTCACCATGATGCAAAGTGATTAAAGAGAAACTTCCAACACGAAAGTTGTATATCTCTATGAAATATACAACTTTTCTTCACACAACTTCTTCCAAAAGTGTTGGATCTCAAGTTATAATTTTAAGAACATGTGGTCATGAAACAAAACACTTAGTGAAATGTTGCCCTAATTTGGTCAGGATTTTGACCCAACTTCATGGCACTTTTTCATATAGTTCCAAGGGGAATCTTCAAAATAAATTCAAATATGGGTTGTAGATAACATTGCAAGCTTCCCAAAATGTCCAATAACTCCTTGAGATCATTCTTGAGTAGGGAGAATCGAAGAGATGAAGTTAAGGTTTTATCACTTGATTTACAAGGCATTTTGTGATGAACAAGAATTCAATTTCAAACCTATGCTGCACAATCTTATTTTTCAGGCCTATAAACCTCAAGATCTCTCCATAATCAGAAGATTACACTTGCGTTTGAGCTATTATCCACTCTATTCAAGCTTTATCCGAGCAAAGTTTCCATTTATGGCACAAAGTAACCATTCCATTCTTGTAAAGAGGCTTTAATCACAAAGTCAATGCATAGAGCTCCTAAATTGTTCCTTATGATCACAAGCAATGTCAAAGGCAAAAGAAACATGTCTAGAGCCTCCCATAGACTCAGGCCATGCTTGTACTTCATCTTGGAACCATATTGTCACTTTTCTTCAAAATCAAGTAACATAGCCATAAGTCTATATCTTGCTTTTCTGACATCCTCAAGTCCTCTAATATTTTTCATATAACCACACAAGTTATTTGCAAGCAGGACATGAAAAAACAAGCCTCAAAAACTACCTGAAAATAGAGATTGCATAAAACATCCATCTTTGTGTCATTTCTGATTTTGAACTTCAATCTTCAAAACCACTCGTGCATTTCTTGACCTTTTTGTTTCAAAAGCTTCTCATACCAAATACAGACCATCCATGTCCCTGTTCGCAAACTGTAACTCCATCTTCATCAACTTCCATAGCCAAAAACAGAGCATTGCAGTTGGACTTCTCCAGGCCATTTCAGCCACCCTCAGCTCAAGCCAGCCATTGCATTAGCTTCCTAGAGGTCCAAGGAAGCTAACCTGATCATTACCACTGCCTGAAACAAGCTCAAACTCAAAACATGATTTCCAGTTTTGAGGTAAGTTTTCCTAACTTTGAACTCTTCATACAAGCCCATTAATGGTTTGTTTGTGAATAAGAAATTTAGATATCATTGTCCTGAAGCTAACCATGTCCTTAGATTTCATTATTGTTGCTTGAGTAGTTAGAATTTTGAATCTGAACCTCTGGAAAAGTTTAGGTCAGGATTTGGTACCATTATAAATTCATGCTCATTTTTTAGAATTAGTTTAAGTTATTAACATATTCAGAATCGTGAGAAAATTTCTAACAAGTTTGATGTTGGAAGTTTTATGAATGGTTGAGGAGTGATGAAGTTACAGGTCCTTTGGCTGGAGGTGGAAGATGAAGTGTAATCAGGACGCGTTTTGTATCATATATTTATTGTTTTGCTTATATTAATGGATGTATAGCCACCCTAGTGGTAAAGCGCATGCATGTTCACCCTTAGGTCATGGGTTCAAGCCCCAGCGTGACCTTTTGCCATTTTTCACAATTTTCTGACTTTTTTTGTGTTTTTTTGGCAGCACTTGGGCTCTTCATATGGGCCTAGTTTTTTTTCTCACGTTACTCCTTGCTTTGCTTATTAACCCCCCTGTACTTTTCTTTATATTTTTAATTTTTACTTTATTTTCCTTTTTCCTTATTATTATTATTATTATTGTTATTATTATTATTATTATTATTATTATTATTATTATCACTACTATTATTTTCATTAAATCACAAAAAATCCAAAGTTTATTTTTTATTTTTTATTTTTATATATTCTTATTTTTCTCCATAAAACAAAAAGATAAAAAATATTTTTCTTAAAGACAAATTCATTTCTTTTTTTCCTTAAATAATTAATTCTTAGATTTAAGTTAATTTAATATATTATTTTATTTTCTTAGATAAAATTAATTTAGAACTTAGGTTATTACAATTAATCTTCATTTTATTTTCATTAATTTAAAACCTTTCATAAAAAACCCTAAAAAAATCCTTTTCAAGTTAATTTCTTTTCTTAAATTGTTTAGGATGATTTTATTTTAAAGTAACCATTTCCTTTATTTAGGTAAAAATTAAACCTTTTCATAAATCCAAACAAAAATATCCATTTTCTTCATATTCACATGCTTGTATATTTATTCATTTTTATACATTTATTTATTCAATTCTTATACCAATTCAATATGGTTGTAATAGATTAACTAGGTTTATTTTCTTGCAATCCCCATTTATAATTTGTACACCCCCTCCCACAAGTATTGTAATAGCGCAGTAACTTTAAATTCCGCAATTTATCGCTTTATATACAAATGTTAGTAATTAGGGTTTGTATGGAAAGACTAAAACCAATGCTTAGAAAACCCTAATTCAAGACAAAATCAAGCATGAAAACAATACACTTGCACACAAGCACCCCTAGGGTAAATCCACTTGGTCGCCTTTACAAAATGGTCATATTACGCATGTGAGGTATCTTAGAAAAAACAAGCAAAGTATAAGATCATAGTCCCTCGATGACGCTATCTAAGTTGCCTTTCAAATGATCTTAGTCCCTAAAAGAGAATGCTAATATACCTTGCAACATTTCTAATCATGGTTATACAATTGACCCGCGCATGTCCCTTCACATCTAACGATGGGGCTTCTTACCAAAACACTGGTAAGGTAGCAACATCTAAAGGAGGAGGAAAAGAACATTTAATACCTTTTGAGTAGGTAGATTCTCTCCTAGTTGCTCGCTTGCTCACAAAAAAAACATTTCATACACCAACACTCTCATTTTGAAACATTTTCAAAAGACAAACACTTTGTACGCGTTCTTATAGAAACAATAACCATTACAAATAAAACCCTTTCAAAATCACTTTCAAAAACACACTCCACAAACACCTTTTTGAACTATTTTCAAAACAACACTTTGTACGCGTTCTTATAAAAACGAGAACCATTACAAAGTCACATTTTCAAAATACTTTCAAAACCCATATCACAAGCACACTTTCAAACAAAAGCAAGTGATCTAGAAAGAAACTAAGAGCCCATAGATAACTACGGATGAAAAGGGTGCTAATACCTTCCCTTTTCATAATCTACCCCCCGAACTCAAGAAAACATCTCAAAGGTCTTTCCTGTTCTTTTCAACATTTCCTTTTGGATAAAAGAAAAGTCGGTGGCGACTCTTGATATCTCCACAATTGCAATCAAATGCAAAACAACCAAGTCAGTTCTTCCACCGTATTACAGTTTCCATGGATCATATTAGGCTCTTAAGCATCAGGTCAAAGATGGAACTTCTGAATCCTCGAAAGGAGGAAGAAGAAATTGTCGAAAGGGAATAGCAAATAAAAAAAGGTGTGCAGCTGCAGATAACAGTTCAAATTCAAAATCTGGTTCAGGCTGTTCAAACCACATGACTGATTGAAAAGGAGTTATGGGCATATTTTGACAAGTCTAAGAAGAGCAAGCTTGCTTCGATCCGTAAGCTTTGACTGGGCAATGGCTTCCTTCGATCATCCTGCTTCGATCTATATACTAAACCCTTCGACACATATAGTTTTGACACTATGAATTACAAGTCTATCTGCATGCTTTCTTCGATCCACAAGTTTCGACTGGGCAATGGCTTCCTTCGAGAAACCTGCTTCGATCCACCTCTAAACTCTTCGACACACATAGTTTCGACAATATGAATTACAAGTTTATCTTCATACTTGCTTCGATCCACAAGTTTCGACTGGGCAATGGCTTTCTTCGAGCAACCTGCTTCGATCCACCTCTAAACCCTTCGACACACATAGATTCGACACTATGAATTACAATTTAACAAAAAAACTTACTGATAATAGTTCATTGCAAGACAATGATCAATTCGACAGAAGTTCAATGTTTGAAAACTGTTCGACCACAAGGATAGTTGGTTGTGGCATTTGAAGTTTGGACATTTGAACTTTCGACCACTTAATCAACTAATTACTCAAGATATGATTTTCCAAGTCTTGAGATTCCTGAAAAAACTTTGTGAAGTTTGTTTAGTAGGAAAGCAATCCAGAAATTCTTTCGTTTCGACTATGCCAATGAGATCATCTTGCATACTCAAGGTGGTACACTCAGATGAATGTGGTCCATTCAAAAAACATACAATTGGTGGAAATAAATATTGTTTTGTCTGTTGATGAGTTTGGTCGAAGATTGTGGATCTATGTGATCAAAAAGAAAGGACGAAGTAAGTGGTACATTCAGATGAATGTGGTCCATTCTAAGAAACTACAATTGGTGGAAACAAATTTTGTTTTGTTATGAGTTTGTCCGAAAGTTGTGGATCTATGTGATCAAAATGAAAGGATGGAGTATTCAACCAGAGTAAAGAAAAGGATCAAAGTTCTACAGAGATTCAATATCTTTGTAGAAGGAATCAAGTCGAAGACAGAATTTTGAAGAACATTGATCAAATCCATAGGCCATGCTACATGATCTTGCTTTGCATGCCTCAATGCTTGTCTTTCACTCCATAATTAATTGTTTACACAATTAATTAAGCTCTTACCCAAGTTATTAAGCCATTGTCCAAAAGATATTTCCATAAAGTAAACTTGTTGGTACAAAATTTGTCTTGAGCCCATACCTTGCTTACTTCTGATTATACACCACCATAAATCATGGAAAGTAGCCCCTCTATACCAACAACTTTGGTACTTCATCTTGGGATCATGGAAGACTTGACATAACTTGATATTTGCATTCCAACCAAACCATAATTTGTTATCTTGAAAATCTTATTACTTCAATTTCCCAAACCTTTTCTATATAAATAAAGAGACCAATTGCAAGCTAAAGGGGCCAGATTCTTGTGTGTTGAAAAATCCTCAAACACTCCTAAACTCTCAAAAACTCAGAACCTGTACACAAGCACAAAACTGGGAAAATACTGACTTTACACATAAAATCTGAAATCCCTTCGTGTGTTTTTTTGGCCTTTCGATTAACTAAGCTTCTATAGGAACTATCCCAGCCCTTAAACCACTTATGTAACTCTTCCTTCCTCATCCACCATTTTCAAAAAAATCCACCATTACAACTTGACTTGTCCAGAACAGTTGGGCAAGCTACAAGACATTCTAGAAATTGGAGTAGCTTCAGGGAGGTCCAGGAAAGCTTAATCCATCATCAAAGCTTTTCTGGAATTCGTGTAGAATTCCTTCGAATTTCACTCCAAGAGGTAAGTTTTTCAAACTTGGAACTCTTCATTCAAGAATCATTTGTATATATATTATGAAGAAAAGATATAGATATCATGTCTAAGAAGCTGACCATGTCCATGGTTTTGATTATCTTTGCTTGTACATTGAGAATTTCTTCTTTGATCAGTTAGGTTTTAGTTTTAGTACTGAACAAAATTCATACTAACCTTCAACCCATAAATTTTGAAAATTATGTGGTTAGATTCGTATTCAAATTTTAGGCAGGTTTGATATTTACATCTTTCAATTTGGCTGGGAAGTGAAGCTTTTAGAAGCTTAACAATGGAGTTATGCATCCCTGCGCACGCGAAGGAAGAAGATGAAGCCATGTTCAAATTTTCAGAAATGAGTTCATTTTATATTTAATGAAATTTGTATAACTAACTGATGAAACAGACCACCCCAGTGGTACAAACAGTGCGCGCTAAAGCCTTTCCATGTAGAAGGTCCTGGGTTCGAGCCCCAGCGAGACCTTTTGTATTTATTGTCATTTTTTCCAAATAAACATGGAGGTTTATAACATATTGAGTGTTGGTTGTTCTGAATGAAAGGTGTGGAGAACCTGGGTTCAAACCTTGGCAAGACCAAAACAATTTTTTATCACTTGTTTGTTTTCATTTTTTAACAAACTTCAACATTTTTCCAACCAATCAAAACAACTCCTTTTGAGTTGATTTTTTTCACACTATTTATCCACAATGTCTATTTTATGAATATATACAAATATCACAAAAAATATTTTATTTTCATATTTACTTTAATTAACCAAAATCCTTTCATAAAAAACCCTAAAAAATGATTTCTTGATTAATTTGATTTTCTTTTAACTTAGGATTAGTTTTCCTATTTTTTATTAATCACATCCTTTTAGGTTAATTAGGTCAAAATAATTTTCCTAACAAAAATCCAAAGAAAAATCCATTTCTTTTTATCTTCCTTGTACATTATATTCATGTTATTTCTTGTACATTTGTTCAATATGGTTGTAATAGATAATTAGATTTAATTTATTACAATCCCCATTTGTAAATTTGTACACCCCATCCCCAAATGATGTAATAGCGTATGGTATTTACTTTTCGCAATTTATCGATTTCATATCAATGCTAGTAAATTAGGGTTTGTATAGAAAGATAAAATCAATGCTTAGAAAACCCTAATCCAAGACAAAATCAAGCATGAAATACAAACACTTTGCACACTTACACATCTAGGGTTAACTCCACTTGTTTCCTTATGAAAAATGATCATGTTATGCATGTGAGATGTCTTAGCAAAAACAATTAAAAAAAATACAAGATCATAGTCCTTCGATGACGCTTCAAATGTTGCCTTATAAATGATCTTAGTCCCTCAAGAGAAATGCTAAGATATCTCACAACATTGCTATTCATGATTATACGGTGAACCACGCCCATCCCTTTACATCCAAAGATAAGGCTTCTTACCAATCAATGGTAAGATATCAATATCGAAAGAAGGAATAAATGAACAAAATACTTTTGAGTGGGTAGAACGTTCTTAGTTGCTTGCTCACAATCCATCTTAAAAAAACAAACATCTTTTCAAACACACTGAACACTTTCAAAACATGAAATATTTTTCAAAAGTCTAACACTTTGTATGCATTCTTATAGAGACGAGAATCATTACAAAGTATGCCTAAACAAAGGCGCTTTTCAAAAATACTTTCAAAACCCACCATGGACACATTTCAAATAAAGAAATTTCAAAAGCGATCTAGCAAGCAACTAAGAGCCCATAGATAATTATGGATGAAAAGGGTGATAACACCTTTCCTTTTCATAATTTACCCCCCGAACTCAAGAAAACATCTCAAAGGTCTTTCCTATTCTTTTCACCCTATCCTTATTGGATAAAAGAAAAGTCGGTGGCGACTCTTGCTATCTGCAACAATTGTGATAAAAAACAAAACAACCAAGTCAGTTCTCCCACCGTATTACACATGGGGTCCGTAGGTAAGTACCCCTCTTATTTGAAGTTAAGTTAGCTTAATTTGTCCTAAAATAGTAACCGAGTTCTATGAATCTCATATCACGGGTCTTTCTCGAAGGTTTTATTTTAGTACAACAACTATTTTGCCACCAAAACATCCCGTGAGTCGAATCTCAATGAGTGTAGCATCGAGTATCAACCAACTCCAGAATGCACCAAAGTCGGCTATCTCACTACCTTATAATGGCCAAGATGGGTCAATTAAGGTTCTAAAAGTTAGTTAGGGCTTATGACACCACGTGGCAGCCCAATGTTATCCTCGACTGACTCAAGGTACATCTGTACAAACCAAAGTGTCACACTAACATAGACATCACTTCAACCATATCGGTCCACGCCATACAGTTTCCATTATCTATTGCTACTTACCTAAGGTATCGTAGATCCAGGTGTAGGATCTTTGCAAGAAAATAAACCCAAGAAACCCTTAAGATAAAGCAAATGATGCAAACAAACAAAGCAATAAAAGTGATCTAAGACTCTAAGGTAACCCCTCTTTTAAGAAACTCCCCAGCAGAGTCGCCAGTTCTGTAATACGATGGGAGAACTGACTTGTTTTGCATTTTATCACAAATGTTGCAGATAGCTAGAGTCGCCACCGACTTTTATTTTATCCAATAAAGAATGGGTTAAAAGAACAAGAAAGATCTTGAATATTTTGAGTTCGGGGGGTAGGTTATGAAAAGGGAAGGTGTTAGCACCCTTTTCATTGGTAGTTATCTACGGGCTCTTAATTTCCTAGCTCACTTTAAAAATTTGCTTTTTATGTGTGTGTCTGAAAAATATTTTGATAATACCCATGTAAGGAGAACTTTGTAATGACTCTTGTATCAATCCTCAAGAATGCGTACAAAGTGTTTTTGAAAATATTTTGGAAGTGTTGTGTGAAATGTTATGTTTTGAAAAGATTTGTGAGCAAGCGATTAACAGTATCCTATCCACTCAAAGTCATTCTTATAATTTTCCTTCTCCTTTAGAGATAGTTCTATCCATAGTTGGTAGGTAGCCCCATCTATTAGATGTGAAAGGATAGCGTAGGATCATCGTACGGTCATTGAAGGCAACTTGTAAGGATGCTTTAGCAATTTCGTAAGGGACTAGATCATTTTTTGAAAGGTAACGTCGAAAAGTTATCAGTGGACTATGATCTTTTGTATCGAGGGTATTTTGCTAAAGCATCCCTATTTACGAGGGACATGACAATTATTCCGAAAAGGCAACGAAGAGAGGTTATCCTAAAGGTGCAAGTGTGCAAATGTGTTCATTTCAGTTATTTAGTCTTGTAATTAGGGTTTTCTATCGTTCATTTTTATCTTTCCATACAAACCCTAATTACTAAGCAGTAATAGTAAATATAGTAGCAGAAATATAAAGTGAGGAAAATAAAAGTCCTACGTTATTACATGGCTTCGGGGCAGTTACATAATAAAGATGCGGAAAATAAATCCTAAAACTATTACATACTCGGAGCAATTACATAATAGGAAAAAATGTGAAAAATAAAACCATTCTATTACAATCGAACTCGCCCTATACACTTTATCTAGGAAAATAAATACGAATGAAAGAAATAAGGAAAAAGTGGTTTGAATGTTTGTTAGGGTTTTTTTGTGAAAAATGATTTATGATGATTAATTAAATAGACCTAAAAATCTGATTAATTTTAATTTGAAAAAAAGAATTAATTAATTAAATTAAATGGTTAATTAAAGAAAACTTAAAAAATTAGGGTTTACAAAAAAAAAGGTTTGTTGTTAAGTAAAAAATAAATTAGGTTAAAAAGGATTAGGTTTAAAGAATAAGGTTAGGGAAGAAATTAAGGAAAAAACAAGTTGGAAGTAAAACAAAGCAAAATGCTAGGGTGGGTGTTGAACCCGCACCCTTTTCCCTTTCCACTGCATGCCTTGCCACTGCACCAGGCGCGCGCCTGTGTTAGAAGAATGGAATCAGCACAACATGTAATGAACCTGCAAGAATTGGAAAATATAAAAAAATAAAATGTCAAAAGGCAGATATCGAACCCACGCCCTGGTACACGAATGCCTTATCATGCGCACTTGCCACTGAGTGGATATACATCCATTCATTTATTTAAACCAAAATATATATAATATAAATCAAAATAGGATGACTGGAGAAGCGTCGGAGCCCTAGCTCTGGTCATCTTCTCCGGTGAGCTCATTCTTCATTCCTGCAAAATAAAGCATTCTAATGATCCAGAGGTACCCTACCCCCCTAATTTGGGCCTTGCGGATTCAATGGAGGAGTTGATTTTGGATAAATCTCCTTGTAGAAAAAGATACGACGTAAATAGTATGAAACGTTCCAAACATGGCCAAACTTGATTCGACCGTCATGGGAGCCATGTAATGGGTCTAACCTGCGTTATTATGCCACAAAAACATGTCAGTGATGTTAGTATGCATTAAAACAACATGAAAACGAAAATATGAATTTGCAACAAATCAAGAAAACCAGCGAGGCATGTATGCTTGTTTCATGCTCTATGGATCATCAAGACTGATCCATTCTTACCCTACACTGCTTCTGGAATGGGTCTGAACGATTGGCTTGCTTGGAAAGAGGTTGTAACTAGAGTTTTTGATTTGCCCTAGTTTTTGATAATTTTGGAATGGTAATCTTGCAAGGGTTTTTTCATGGTTTGTCTTGTCTGAATAGTGAGAATATATAGAGATGAATTAGGTCAAAAGGAAGTGGGCTTAGACTTTTATAAGAAAGCCTCTTATTTTATCTAATTTATTTTGAGTTTTAAATAAATAAAATCAAAGATAAATGGAATAAAAATCCAAGGGGTGTATGAATAAGTTAAGAGGTTCAAAATGAGTCCTTATGCACGTTTGGACTTTGAAAGATCATCCCATTAGCCCAAAATTCATGTTTGATCAGTTTGGGTTTCATGCATTTTCTCAAAATTCCCCAACTTGCACCACTCATAACTCTCTCAATTTTTATCATATGAAGGTGATCTTGGACTTTTTGAAAATCTCAAGATGCCCTATACAATCTCTATGTTGATCATTTTTTCATTTGAAGATTTATCTTGATGTAAGTTGCCTTAACAAAAAGTGTCTTTTTGTTGACTTTTGAAATGACCTATAATGTACTAACTCATATCTCTCAAATGAAGCATTTTTTGGACTTGAGCTTAGAGAGACAAAGTTGTAGAGAATTGAATTTCCTTCAAAATGTGCTTTGGTTGAGAAAAATCTGATGAAGCGTGTGGAAGTTATTTTTGGTCAAAGTTCAGTTGACTTCTCCTTAAGAAAACCCTAATTTAGTAACTTTTTACTTTTGATGAATCTTGAGTTTTCTTGATGAATCATGATCAACCCTTGATCAAATGATGAATGTGACTTCAAAATCTTGATGTTGACCAAAAATCTTGAGTTTTGGCTGTATGTTGACCACAGTTGACTTTTTGTCCAATATAGTTAATTTTTAGTCATTTGAGAAATTGACTGAAGAAACTTATGATGCAAGGCTTGAAATTTGGCATGAGCATTCCTTGAGACATATGAGGAACCATGAAATCCATTTGAGGCATTAGAAGCTCAAATTTCTCTGAGAAAACCAAAACCCTAATTGTAGGCCCCTACTTAGAAGGAGAATTTATTTGATCAAACCTTGAGTAGTCTTGAGCAATTGAAAACCCTAGGAGCATGAGGAGATATCTTGAAGAATATGGGAAGGCAAATTTTGGGGTACAACAGGGTCCAAGTACGATTCCTTCTCTAACTATGAAATGTCACTTTTCCCAATTGAGTACAAGGTTCACTTTCACACATATTTTTAGAACCATCTCCAAGTTCTTAATACATCCTTCAATACTCCGCCTACAAACTAACAAATCATCCACGAACACTTCCATGATGTCATCCAGAAATTCTGCAAAGATTTCCATCAAGCATCGTTGAAATGTTGCGGGAGCGTTACTATGATACGGTGAGAGAACTGACTTGGGTGTTTTACGTTTTATCGCAAATGTTGCGGATAGCAAGAGTCGCCATCGACTTTTCTTTTATCCAATAAAGGAAAGAGTGAAAAGAACAGTAAAGACCTTTTGATAATTTTTCTTGAGTTCGGAGGGTAGGTTATGAAAAGGGAATGTGTTAGCACCCTTTTCATCTGTAGTTATCTACGAGCTTTTAATTGCTTGATCACTTTTGAAATGCTTTTGTGAATGTGTTTGTTTGAAAATATTTTGAAAAGTGTCGTCATTGGGAAAACTTTATAATAATTCTCGTCTCTATAAGAATGCATACAAAGTGTTGAATTTGAAAATATTTCAAGAAAGTGTTAGTGTGATGAAAGTTGTTGGTTTTGAAATGTTTGTGAGCAATTAATTACGAGAAATCTATCTACTCAAAAAGTATTTGTTCTTCTCCTCCTACTTTAGATAGTGATTGTCTACCATTGATTGGTAGAGAGCCTTATCATTAGATGTGAGGGAAGGGCGTGGGTCATAGTACAGCCATAGAAGGCAACTTGTAAGATATTTTAGCAATTATCGTGAGGGACTAAGATCGTTTACCAAAGGAAACTTTGAAGGATCATTGAGGGACTATGATCTTTTAATTGAGGTTCTTTGCTAAAACATCCCATGTTCGAGGGACATGACTGTTTGTATCTGAGGCAACACGTGTGGGTTACCCTAGAGGTGCATGTGCGCAATGCGTAGTATTTTCAATTACTTTATCTTGAATTAGGGTTGTCTAGTATTGATTTTAAGATCTTGCCATACAAACCCTAATTACTAGAAATAATATAGAAAGCGATAAATTGTGAAATTTAAATGTCCTACACTATTACAATACTTTGGGGGATGGGGGATACAAATTTACAAATGGGGATGACAAGTAAAAATAAACCCTAATTACTATTACAAGGCTTTGACAAATACATAATTTATAATGCAAAATAGTAAAATGCGCAAGAGAATGTAAAGTGAAAGGAAATTGTTTTTTATGGGTTTTTTGATGGAAAAGGTTTTGTAGTTAATTTAATTAATCTAATTAATTTATAAGAGGAGTTAATTAATTATTAAACAAAACCTAAAGTTTAAGTTGACTAAAAAGAAGATTAAATAAACCTAAGTCTAATTTAGTTTTAATTCTAAAAGAAGTTAATTAGTTAAAAGAATATTTTTGATGTTTTGAATAGAAAAGTTTTATGGTGTTAGGTCATTTCCCAGCAATGAAAAATGTCTAGTGTACCTTTAATGATCCAAAATTATAGCAAAAGTCTCAAAAATTAGGATTTCTTATGCCTAGGTTGACACGGGCCGTGTCAGCATCTGCCCATGCCTCTCTACACATTTTTCTTGTCCCAGTTAAACGGACACGGGCCGTGTCGTGTGACAAAGGTGCCCGTGTCAGGCCCTGTCCTGCCTCATTACATGTTTCTGACCCCAATTGAGTTGACGGGTCGTGTCGTGTGACACGGGCACCCGTGCCAACCCTTGTCCTGCCTTTTTTCTAAGTTTTCTCTCTGATCTGTTTTGCTGTATCCTTTTGAAAACAAAATCAAATGATGTATGGATAAGGATATTACAATTTGAGAAAATTTACCTCTTGAAGTGAAAACTTTAGAACACATATGGATGTTTCCGGGTGCAAAGTGGTGATTGACTAAGCTCCCTTGGACCTTCTTGAAGATATGCCAATCCTCACTTTATGCTGGAAGTTGTTGAATTACTCCAACCAAGTTAAGTTGTAAAGTACTGTTTTTGATTTTGGAAGATGGTGATAACAATGTTACAGAAGTTGCTCTTATGTTTGAACAACTTCTTTATGATGCATGTGAAGTATTTGGATGATTTGTTTGGGCAAAACTTACAAGGTCTTGGAGATTCAAAGATTTGGACTTCAACGCTCAAAAATGGAGGTTTGTGGACAATTATGGTTTTTTGAGAGTAAAGGGGTTTTAGGGGCTTGTTCCTCTTTTTTTATCTTGCCAATGATCTCTCTATTTATAGGCAAGAGGTTTTAAGACAAGGGTTGATCAGATTTGCAAGATCATATGTTGTGGCTAGGTTGGATTGTAAATGAAGAAAGCTTGAAGATCATAGTTCCAATGCTTTGTACTTTGCTTCATAGAGTTGTTGTATACTTTAAGCATGCTTATCTAATTTTTTATGTTAAGTGTGTGTAGAAGGAACAAGTTAGAGGCTCAAGAAGAGCTGACTTTGAGATTAAAGCTACTTTGCGAGAATGGAAATGTTAACTTTGTGCCAAAAATGGAAAAATCATTTGGACAATGCTTAAATCAAATGGACCATAGCTCAAAAGTTTGTGTAAACATTAAACTATGGCAAGATTTGCAAGCCATAAGGTCTGCAAAGCAAGATTATGCAGCATAACATGTAGGTTAGATTATGTGTTCTTCACCAAAATGACATGTAATTCAAGAATGGGTGCCTAACTTCATGCCTTTGAATCTCCTAGATCAACTATGATAAATCCATGCTCTTAGATGTTTTGGAAATCTTGAAACATTATCTATAACTTTCATGTTGATCATTTTGACTAAATCAATAAGGAGATAGGTGAAAATTGGCCAAGAAGTTGAGATTAAAGTTGACCAAAACCTGTTGAAAATTTCTCTAAGTGTTATACAAAAATGTCATGACTTCATGAGCCTATATCTTCAAATCTAAGCATTTTTTAGACATCAACCCTCTAATACAAAGTTATAGGATTCATCAAGTTTTATAACTTTCATGTTGAATGTTTTCTTTGAATCATCTTGAATCTTGGTGAAAAACTGTCACGAAGTAATGGAATTGTCAAGGTTAAAAACACTTAGAAAAATTCTAAGTATTGAAAACTTTGAATTTTTGTGGACTTTCTTGACTTTCTTGATTCTTGATGATCAAGTTTGATTTTTGAATGTCTTGATGAATTTTGATCTTTGGAATGTAATATTGACCAAAAAGTCAATGTTTGACTTTTTGTGTATCAGTTGACTTTTCATCAGTTGATCAAAAATTCAACTATCAATCTTTTGATCTTGAGAAATGATTTGAGTCATGAAATTAGGTCAACATGTCGTGTTTGATTCCTTGAGATTATGTTTCGAACCATTAAATTATGTATTAGGTCAAAACTCAATGATCAGTCAACTTAAGTCAAAACTCAAATTTGTGGTCTCAGCACTTAGGAGGTGGGCTTGTCTGATCAAGCCTGTGAGAACCCTTGAGAAATGTCTTGAGAAAAGAGAGGGAAAATTTTGGGGTACAATAGCTGCCCTGTTCAATCTTCTTAAACCTGAAGAGTTAGATTGGTTTGTCCTCCATTCGTGACTTGAAGGTAGAAGAGGATTGAACACTTAAGTGCCCAGAAATTTGCACTCGCATGTACATAAAGTAAATCTGTTTGTTGATTATATCGGGAATGGGCTTAAAGATGCCATTTGGAGAGATGGAGGAGAGTCGTCGGAGATGGCTTAAAGATGCCATCTAAAGTAACTGTTGATATAAATATCAGAACAAGTCTATGCTTGATTGTATCCAAGGAGCATCAGAATAAATCTTTGGTAGATTTAATCTGAACCAGTAGATGTCTTGTATTTGTCTTTAACTGGATAAGAATCAAAATAAATCTTTGGTCGACTTAAATTGAACCAGAAAAAGTGTCTACTGGAAAAGAATCAGAATAAATCTTTGGTCGATTTAAATTGAACCAGCAAATGTCTTTCGCCTATTTTTAACTGGAAGAAATAAATCTAAACCAGAAAAGGTCTTTCGTTCGCCTATTTTTAACTGGAAGAAATAAATCTATACCAGAAGAGGTCTTTTGTTCGTCTATTTTTAACTGGAAGAAATAAATCTAAACTAGAAGAGGTCCTTCATTCGCCTGTTTTTAATTGGAGAAAATAAATCTAAACCAGAAGAGGTCCTTAGTTCGCCTGTTTTTAACTGGAAGAAATAAATCTAAATCAGAAGAGGTCCTTCACTCGCTTGTTTTTAACTGGAAGAAATAAATCTAAACCAGAAGAGGTCCTTCGTTCGCCTGTTTTTAACTGGAAAAAATAAATCTAAACTAGAAGAGGTCCTTCATTCGCATGTTTTTAACTGGAAGAAATAAATCTAAACCATAAGAAGTCTTTCGTTTTCCTGTTTTTAACTAGAAGAAATAAAGATTTCCTATGAAGATTCATTCGACATTACACCTGTGACCGGCTGGACAATTGGAGTTAATTGATATATTTCATGTGCGGAATATTATGGGAATATTGTGCTATCCTATGTGGCCCACAGTTTGAAGATTGAAGAGATTCAAGCTGAATTTTAGGAGATTGTTTAGTTTCTAATTATGGATATAATTTAGGAAACTAATTATTGAAGTCCTATGATGTGGGAGATGTTTTTGGTACCTTATTTGTAATAGGTCAGCAGTGATTTGAAGCTCAATCCAGTATGTTGAAGATTATAAAAGGAAGGCTTAGACCTAAGACTTACGAACTAATCCTTGGATAACATATGTAATATCTAAAAATAAGGGTTTAGTCTTTTGAGAGTCTTGTACTCTCTTGCATTATAAGTCACCCTTTGTATCGATCTGATGCATTATGGTAGACATAATTTGTATACAAATTCAGAAGCCTTTAGGTAATGAATTTGGTATTGTTCTTGGATGAAGCTTTGGAGCAAATCTAAGTATGTTATTTAGTTAAGAGTCTTGGATGAACTTTATTTGAAAGTGGTATCTTTCAAGTAGTACGATGCAGTCACCAAAGGTTGTGGTTGTACATATCACAAAGGTGATTTAGGGAATGAGATGGATTTCTCTTATCTTGGACTGGTTTCTCAGATAAATACTTCATTGGGTAGTGATTAGGTAAAATGGAGGTTGTTTGCCTGTAAACCTGAGGTTGTTTATATAAAATAGTACTACTAATAGTGTAATCTTCTTCCTGGCTTTGTAGCCCCCAGATTAGGTGTTGTTGTGCACCGAAACGGGTCCTCATATCATGGTGTTATTATCATTATACATTCTTCGGTTTTTGTTTCTTGGTTGATTAACATGTCATATAAGATGTTGGAACATCAGTTATAACTGTGTGCCGATACAGTTGTATATCAGTATGTTCTATGTTGTCTAGAGTTTTTACACAGATATCAATGTCTCAATATGTGTTATGACATTAGTGATATGTATACAAAAATTTCAATTGGTATCAGAGCAGCCATCTTTTTTTGGTCTGGGTGAGACCTAGGGAAAATACTTTATGGTGCATTGGACTTGAAGGAACAGAGTGTTGGTTGTAGCTGCTCCTATAACTGTGGTGTATTGTGAGGCGCCTCTTTGTTGCTTGTGCCTCTATAGTATGAACATGGATAACTCATTTTTTGTGATAGGGTGGGTATTAGACATGTTTGATGTTTTCAGACATGTAGCTCTGATGGTGAGTTGATGTGTTATGTTTGATTTATTTTTAAAATCTGGAGTTCTGTTGTCACCAGTATTATGGTGATTATGTTTTGAAGGGTGTTGAGGAGTTGTTGATGTGTGATCCATTGCGTATGTATCTGAAAACTCTCGATGGTTTGGTGTATCCTATGGTATTGTGATACTTGGAGGATAGCTTCAACCAGTCTGCTAAAGTTGCCAAAGATACTTGAGGTTCATCTCAAGTCCACTCATAAAGGAACTTTCAAGTGAGTTTGTTGAATAGAGACCTGAAGAAAGTAAGAAGAAATATAATTTTTCTTCCAACTCTAAAAGGTCAATCTTTGGTCTTTGATAAAGGTTATCTTGTTATGCCCCTTAGAATTATGTCCTACCAGATGTTAGAACATCATATCAACAAGTTATGAAGATTTTTGTTGAAATAGCATTGCAGATGCTTTGGGTGCTAAACAAATGTGTGGTGATCACATATGTTTGGAACCTTCTCCTGAACTGGAAGAGGAGACATATTGGTTGTGTGCCTAAGAAGTTTATGTCCTAGAGACATATCTTAGACGAATTTATTGGTCAAGAGATGATCAACACCTTACTTACTCCTTGGGTCAGTTTATTTCTGATCAAAGTATATAGGAGCGTAGAAGCTGAGCTATATTCTCTAGTAGTACATTTTGTTAAAGGCATCATATTCTTTAGGTATGAAGGTCAAGATACTCCTGGTAAAAGGAGCCATCTTTATGGAAGCTTGCATGTGTCTATTTTTCTAAAATGGAACCGTTTCTGTTGGAACTAGGGGGAGATCGTGCTGTTATGGAGTTGTAAGACCTTGAAGAAATGTATGATATAATGTCTTGACATCTTTTTGTTAGGAATTTTCTTTTCTCAACATGTCTAGTCGGTGTTTCTCTTAAACATGATGGAGGTTGTTTACTCAAACTTGGTATTTTTATCAAGTCTATGAGAACATAGAACTCTTGTTCTGTTATAGTTGAAAAGACATCCAAGGGATGTATATATTGGAGATGTATCAAACTATGTTAAGTTTCTTCAGGAAGATTAACTTACAATTGTGGAAGGAGGCAACATTATCTGTGGGGGAATGTTTCTCTGATAAAGGTATGTATTTGATTGATGGCAAATACTCTGATGCAAGTTGTATATTTGTCTGATGTGTTGATGCAGAAAGTATATGGGAATTATTTCCTGGTACTTATGAAGTTTTAGTCTATAAATATCTTTTGGGTCTATGACTTCTATGCAAAAGTAAGTCCTATGGATAGTGTCTTCAGAACCATAGTAATTGGCGAAATCCTGTGATGTTTGAATTAAGTCTCAGTGGCTTGCTACTTCCTAAAAAGGAAGTTGTCTTGAAGTTCATGGCATAAGGATGACGTCTAACACTTCAAGGTCAGACAAGAAATCTGGACATTCTGCTTATGAGAATAAGGTTCTTGAAGTGTGCATGGTTCTACATGTATCTATGATATGGTCTTGAAGGTTGATCAACTGTGGATGTATACAAGTATGGTTCCCTTGCTCTTTCCGCAAGAGTTATTCTTGGATTACTATGGGTGGTGTCTACAATTCCATAGTAAATGATTACATCCATGATGTCTTAACTGATGTTGGGACATCATTTCAGTTGGTTGCTTCTCCAGCCAAGGAAGTTTGTTTTGTTCGAGGGAGAGTGTAAGGTAAAGCCACTAAACCAATCTGGAGTAGTCTGTGGGTTGTATATTTGTCATGACTTTTTGGCATGATAAAGAATTCACTTATTCTAATTGGTGTGCATAAGAAGGATGTCAGACCAAATGTTCTACCTAGTGTGAGAAGGTAGTATTATCTACTGTCTATTTTTCTCAAAGGGAAGTGTGAAGAAAGGAACGTGAGAAAATTTTCCTATGATGATGTTGTGCATTTAACTAATGAAAAATACTTTGATAGGAGCTAATATTTGTTTAGTGTGTATATATGCAAGTCTGCAATCTGAACTCTTTGTTTCAGAGAATGTGTAAGAGTTTATTTCTCTCTATGGTATTCAGGTGTTTGTGATGACCTGAATGATCTACACTGGCTATGTTTTATAAATATTTGATGTCCTAAATGATGTTGTGACATCATGCTTGCTGAAGATGCTTGGGATTATGGATTAGACTGAGAAGATTTTGATATTGTCTAAAGTAGTATGGTTGTTGAATGCATAACTACTATCCAACAATTACAAATAAGGGCAAAGGAATGATATCAGATAGTGTGACCTGATCAGAAAGCTTATGTTGAAGTGGGTTTCTTCTTATGCAAAATAATGAGTTCAGTTGGTGTGTGAAGTTATTATCCTTCGCTTCGAGAGTGTGAAGCTTTTCATGTGCTCAAGTGTTCATTTTCAGCAGGAGTAATGTTTTTCCATGATAGGGGAAGTTAAGTACTTATCTATGAATTATTGTTGCAATGGTGCAGGCCTTATGAAGCTTGCATGATGTTCAATCTTGGGAAGATTATTTACCTTTATGATACGGTGGTAGGACCGACTGTTAATACTGGTTTGTATTTTTTGTTCGCAAATGTCGTGGTAAGCAAGAGTCGCCACCGACTTTTCTTTTATCCAAAAGGAAAAGGTGAAAAGAACAGAAAAATACCTTTTTCGAGATTTCTGAGTAAGGGGGTAGATTATGGAAAGGGAAGGTGTTAGCACCCTTTCCATCCATGGTTTTCCATGGGATCTTAGGTACTTGCTCATTTTCTAAAATTGCTTGTGTTTGTGTGTTTGAAAAGATTTGAAAAATGCCTTAGTGTGGCGATTCACTTTATGATAACTCTTGTATCAGTCCTCAAGAGTGTGATAAAGTATTTTTGAAAACTTTGTTTGAAAAGTGTTTGAAAGTGTGGTGTGAAAATTGGTTTGAGCAAGTACCTAACAGTTATCTACCTACTCGGAAAAAAAGACTGTTATTTTTCTCCTATCCTTTAGACCGTGTTATCCTACTATTAGTGAGTAGGTAACCCTAGTAGTTGGATGTTGAGGGACTATCGAAAGGGACGTAATATTCATTGAAGGCAACATAGAAGGATACCTTATCATTTTAAAGGGACTATCATCATAAGATCATTTCTCGTAGGCAACTTGAGGGACATTTAGGGACTATGATCTTTATGATGACTTTAAATGGAGGGTCTTTGCTAAGAGTATCCCTATATTTATCTTAAATTTAGTGATCTATTGATTAATTACTCATACATGCCTAGGTTACTAGCAATTTATATACAGGCATATAAAACATAAAAGCAAGAAATAGAGGCCCTAAGCCATTACAAGGATTTGGTGTAGATACATAAAGAATTGACTGAAAATAAAATACAGAAATAAAACCCTAATTAAGCTATTACAAACCGGGCGCAGTTACATCAATAGTAAAAATTAATCGTACGGAAAAAATAATCACGCGTGAGAAAAAAATTGAAATAAGTTTGAAAACCTAAAAAAAAACTAATTTGGTCATTGAAAATATCTTTGGGATTTTTTTGAAAAAAGATTTGGAGTTTGACCTAATTTTTCTAATTAATGAAACACATTAAAATGGATGAAATTAATTAGTTTACAAAAATTAATTTATTAAAATAAATACTAAATCCTTTTTTTTTGTGATGTTGATTTTAAGATTTTATGGAAAAAATTGATTTAAACAGAAAAATAAACTAATTTAAATAAAACAAAATTAAAATGGAAAAAGAATAAGCTTAAGGGGTGTAAACCCAAATTGGAGGGTGCATGCTGAATTTCTATTTAAAGCTCAATCCAGTTGGCCCATATCAATGTGGGATCCAGTGTGACTGTGCCAGGAGTGTCCATCATGGGGAGCTTCAATGGGAGTATTAGATTCAGGCGTTGACTGATCTAAGAATGAGGATCTGGGGGCCTATGGTGTGCACGCTTGGAAGGATGGCATGTGATCTGCAAATAATTGTTAAGTAAAATAACATGTATGAGGCCAGGATCGAACCCCTGGCCTCCTACACACACGCGCTTTCAAAATCCTTCCCTCTGCCACTGAGCCAATCGTTAACATAAACAAACAACATATATTATATGTGATGAAAAGTCAGTGGCTATAATAAAAATACGCAAGAATTCAAAGGGCCACTCGGGTTTTGACACGCAGTCATCTTCTTTGTTGAGACTGTCATTTTAGCCTAAAGGTTTTACCTACAGACAACGCTATAGCTACAAACCTGCACATCTCAAAAATCATAATTACGCAATATAAATTCAAATCAATTATGCAGATCAATTGGGTTTGGTCTCGTGAGTACAATGGTACTCATCTTTTGCCATGATTTTGCCTGTAACAAAAGACCCTAAACAGAACCTTGAAACCCTTACCATGGTATTCAATCAGATATGCATCAAAACACATAATTAATTATACATACATGTTCTAAATGATTATACAAACATGAATATATATTTAGAATTCATTCATCATACGTATATTTCAAAAACCAATTTCATGAACTAGAGCCAACCGTGGTACCTGTGTTGATTGTTCCTGGATGTACTGATGCGTGAGAGTGGTTCAAAAAGCTTCCAAATATGCCTATGAATGGATTTCAGTCTTTGAAATGCCTTAAATCTCCCTCTAGAGCAAAACTCGATCAACACTTTTTGTCAAAATTCTGAGCAGTCTTGTGTGTTCTACACGGCCGAAATTCCTCTTTGATCAGGGTTTGTTATGTATATATAGTGGAATGAATTAGGTTAACAAATTGGAACTGAATCTTGAAGATTGAGTGAAAAAATATTTGATTTATCTTGTATCTTTTGTTTCTAAAATGGCTAAATCTTTGTGTTTTATTCCAATGCGTTTTTCTTTGATTTGCCAGCATGTTTCACTCTTCCTTTGATGGGAAAATCTTCTTTCGAGTGTGGGCTTTTTGGCTTGTTTTGGAACAAATCCCATCTTCATTCCTTCGAATTCCTTCCTTGCTAGCCTTAAAATTAAATTCGAACTAATCAGGACTTTCCTTATTAGAACCTTGCTCTCCTTGATGGTTCTGAGTAGAACTGTGTCAGCTTCAATACTAAGACTCTTTCAATTGGACCACCCTTTGCTTCGATTTCTTATCCTTTTAAAGAGAGTTCCCTGGTCGAATCATCTCTTGTCGAATTGTGACCAAACAAGGCAAGAATCTGACCTGGACATATTTTCAGAGTGCCCTCCTGATGGCCTCTTTCGAATGGCCTGGAAGGAGTTCTTCGAAGGGTCCCTGTCCAAGTACCAATCGAATGGTATTTATTGGAATATCAAACGAAGATTCTTTTTCTATGCCAATCAAAAGGCTTTGACACAATGCCCATCGAAAGGATTGTCATGAGGCCAATCGAAAGGCCTTTTGCAGATGCCAATCGAAGGATGCTATGTAGATGGTAATCGAAGAGTGCTATATAGATGGCAATTGAAGGACGCTATATAGATGGTAATCGAAGAGAATTTTGGAGATGCCAATCGAACGACACTTAGTAGGTTCCAATCAAAGAGCCTCGCTAACAGGCCAATCGAAGGAAACTTAGAAACGTGCTAATTGAAGGAAACTTAGGAACAGGCCAATCAAAGGAAACTTAGAAACAGACCAATCGAAGGAAACTTAGAAACATCATTTGAAAAATTTCCTTGTCTTTAGGAAAAGGTTTGTAACCACCTATACAAGAGGAAAATCTGGGGGATGAGATTAAACTTCTATCTGGTCAGGATCCAGGCTTCACAGTGTCTTGAATTTTTGATTTACTATTATCCGGTCAGTTTTCGGGCTTTATAGCTTCCTTAAATGGAGTAGAAATCTTAGTATCAATTTGATTGGACCAGAGAAAGGTCTCAAGTTGTCTTCAACTGGGATAGAAATCTTAGTATCGATTTGACTAAACCAGGGGAAGGCCTTGAATTAACTTTGATTGGCATAGTAATTAGGAGAATCTTAGTATCGATTCAACTGATCCAGACGAAAGTCTTGGAATATCTTCAACTGGAATAGTAATCAGAGAGATCTTAGTGTCGACCTGCCTGACCCAGGGAAAATCTTGTGGTAACTTTGACTGGCATAGTAATCAAGAGAATCTTAGTAGCGATTCAATTGACCTAGACAAAAGTCTTGGAAACTCTTCCGCTTGAATGATAATCAGAGAGATCTTAGTGTCGACCTGTCTGACCCAGGGAAAATCTTAGGTTAACTTTGAATGGCATAGTAATAAAGAGAATCTTAGTAGCGATTCAACAGACCTAGACAAAAGTCTTGGAGCTTCTTCCACTGGAATGGTAATCAGAGAGATCTTAGTGTCGACCTGTCTGACCCAGGGAAAATCTTGGGTTAACTTTGACTGGCATAGTAATCAGGAGAATTTTAGTAGCGATTCAACTGACCCAGACGAAAGTCTTGGAATATCTTCCACTAGAATGGTAATCAGAGAGATCTTAGTGTCAACCTGTCTGACCCAGGGAAAATCTTGTTAGGACATCTTTTTGAGGAAAATCTTGGAATAGCCCTTTGTTAGACGTAGCTTGTTGATTTGATCTTTTCCCTGAAAGGTAAAGGATTAGTCGTATGCAATGTCATGATGTATGAAATGCATTGTGATGATGTTCTTAAAATAAATGAGATTGTGTTGTATGTAATATGTATGCGCATGCCATGATGTATGAATATGGGATGCTATTGCGGTACTTCTTAGTCGGGGGAAATAAATCCCGGACTGCTGCTGAAGAGTATTGGGAAGTTGAATTCTTCATTTCCGCTGGGGATGGTGAATGGGGATCACTGTGCTAGGGATTTACTCCTTTCTGTTTGCGAATATCCTGCCGGGAGAGATTCTGTCTGAGAATAACTCTGCGAGGGAATAACTCTGTTTGCGGGAGGAGATGCCTTGTTGGAAGATTTTGCTAATTCAAAGAAATAAACTCCGCTGGGGGATGAACTTCCGTAGCGGGAGGAATAAACTTTGTTGGGGATTGAGTTTCGCATTCAGAGAAATAAACTCTTCTCCGGAGAAAACTTTATAAACCGCTTGCGATTATAAAATTCGGCTGGGGAATATAGATATCGGCTCTCTGAAGGAACGTTGCTGGGGAAAATAACTCCTGTTTGAGGAAGCAAGGATTACAACTTTTGGTTGCCTCTACCCTGTGGGGGACATAGACGTCATTGGGACGTATGCTGAGGACGTAGCTATGACTTTGCATCAAGACGTTTCTGCCCCTGTACCTGTTGTAGAAAGTACTTACGGAGGCTTTGTAGATGGATCTATGTGTTGAGATAACTGTCATAATGACATCTGTCTCCGGATCGTATCTAAATTGTATTTGGAACTTGTATTGAATGAGTGTCAGAATGACATCCATCTCTGGATCGTATCTGAAATGTACTTGAAAAGAATCTGAATAAGTATCAGCATAACATTCGTCTCTGGATCGTACCTGAACTATTTCTAGAAGAGAAATCTGGAATAAGTACCAGGATAACATTTGTCTCTAGATCGTACCTAGAATGTTTCTAGAAGATGATCTGAATAAGTATCAGGATGGTATCTGTCTCTGGGTCGTACCTGAACTGTTACTAGAAGATAGTCTGGACTAAGTATCAGGATGACACCCATTTTGGATCGTACCTGAACTGTTGCTAGAAGATGATCTGAATAAGTATCAGGATGATATCCGTCTCTGGATCGTACCTGAACTGTTGCTAGAAGATAGTCTGGACTAAGTGTTAGGATGACATCCATCTTTGAATCGTACCTGAACCGTTTCTAGATGAGAATCTGCTTTATTCAGAATGTTTTCGTTGGGGAAGGGAAACCCCGTAATCCGCTTGGGGAATCTTGAGAAGGTTGGCGACTTCACTGTGGATTTTTCGTTGGAGCAATAATTTGGAGATTTTTCTCTGCCGAGGGTATGAGAACACCTGGCGTCAATAGGTTGTAAGCTGAGAATATGGCAGTGGCCTTGTAGTAGAATGCCCATTTCTTGATACCTGTTGTAGAAAATATCAACCGGGGATTTTGTAGATGGTTTGACTATTATCTCGACTTTTGGAGTCCTTGGTGAATGTAGATCAGGGTAATAAATCTTCTACTGATTAGACAAGTGACGAGATGACAGGACGTAGTCGTACGCTTTAATCCCTAACTTTTGCCTGGATTTTCTTTTCAGATTTTTCAGTCTACTGGGATACCCTTTTTTTGCTCAAGCCACCTTTTCAGGTTTACGACTTGCCGACTGTACAGATTTTTTTTTTGTTTTTATCCCTAATTTTTGCCTGAACCATTTTGGTTCGCCGGGATGCCCTCATTTTTGCCTAGGTATGTCCACCTAGCGGGTCTTTTTCATGTGTAGATCAGGGTAATAAATCTTCTACTGATTAGACAAGTGACAATATGACAGGACGTAGTCGTACGCTTTAATCCCTAACTTTTGCCTGGATTTTCTTTTCAGATTTTTCAGTCTACTGGGATACCCTTTTTTTGCTCAAGCCACCTTTTCAGGTTTACGACTTGCCAACTGTACAGATTTTTTTTTGTTTTTATCCCTAATTTTTGCCTGAACCATTTTGGTTCGCCGGGATGCCCTCATTTTTGCCTAGGTATGTCCACCTAGCAGGTCTTTTTCATGCGTAGTCTTTTCTGACTATGTCCATGTTCACCGGGTACGGAGAATTGTCATTGTCCATAGTAGTAAGTGTTGCCACACTTCCAGGAGATGTTTGTTTGGTTGTACATGATTCGTTTCTAGAATTCATGTCCAATTCCCCAAGTGATTCAGATGGAGATATGCCCCTAGCTATTTGGCATTTTTGAGAGATTCCTTGAACCTTGACTTGACTGTCCCAGATCAGCTTGACATCATGCTATGCCCCTTGATTATGAAAGGCCTATCAATGGAATGTCTTTCCATCTGAGGTGATTCTGTCCATTGAGAAGATTTATGTTCATTGAATATCCGTCATGCGAATTTCTCTGCTGGTGAACAAATAGTCATATGTAAATAATGATATTTTAAGAATGCAAAGCTTATGTCTGTCTTGAAATTTGAAATTTCATTTTTTAGTAAAACAAACAAATTTTGTAAAAGTGTGATGTCAGCTCAGGATTTATAGTGAACCCTAAAGGAGTCAGGATACCTTTTGTAACAGTATGCTTTCAAACTAACCCATTCTTCAGCTAGGACTTTTAAGGGTTATAACGTGGTCTGGTTCACGGCTTAAGAAACAAAGGATAAAGGCTCAAAATTTATTTGTACCCACCCATTCTTCGTGATGTTCTTCAGTCCTATGCTCAGTTAATTATGCACTTTGAATCCCAATTGAGTCTGGCATCTTGTCCTTGATGTTTCGGTGATGGTTTGGATACTGAAAGTTTATTTGGAAGAGGCAGTCATTTTGTAATCTTTTTTTTTGTCGAGGACTTGTAGTAAACTCTTTTTTTTTTACTATCCCTGTCTTTTGCCTGAACTGTTTCCTTTGTGATTACAGTCAGCAGGATGCCCCAGTTTTTTTCTTAAGTCTCCTTCATAGGTTTTGACTTAACAGGCTTTTATTTCGGGAGATAATGACTGCCTGTCTTGACGATTGTACGGAACCATCACCATCTTTTTATTTGGAAGGACGTCTTTGATGGCATTCATTGTGTACGAAGCGGAAGATTGCAACTGAATGCGCCTCTGAATTAACTGAGAAATCTACCCTTCCCCAGGTTATGATTAAAGGGTTTTAATTTGTGTAAAAAGAAAACTCATACTTCTTAGGCTCAAAGGGGTTGACTAGGGATTATCTTCCTTATAACTCCACTGTTTAGGATTTGAAACAATGCATGTACATCGTTAGCGGGGTCTGTTCAAAAGCATACTGTAGAGATTGTGGTATCATTTTCGTCATCCTCGCTCTAAAGGCTTACAACTTTTAATCAAGAGTCGAATATCACAAAAAGGAAGTAAGAATGCAATTTTGAAATAGTGAATACGAATGAATTGATTCAAGACAAACATATGCAATGCATTGATGAAATAACAAAGTTTGATGTGAATAAACGTTCGAACAATCAAAAGAAAATTACAAATTGTAAACTCTAATGAATGAAAAGCCTTCTTATCAGAACCTGTCACTTCAGATGGTGCACCTTGGAGGGATGACAGGAAAATTCCAGTTGACCGTCTTGTGTGAATTCTAATGCTCCTTCATCAATCAGGTCTTGAATTTTGTATTTCAACGTCCAATAATTATCAATGTCATGCCCCGGATTGTTGGAGTGATATGCACATATTGCATCAGGATTGTAAGTAGGAGCATAAGTCTTAGGATTCCGAGGAGGATCCTTCAATGTGACCAAATTCAACTTCAACATGTGTTGTAAGACTTGCGACATTGGTATGTTGAGTTTGGTATATTGCCTAGTAAGTGAATCCCACTTACGCCGATTACCCTGTCGTTGTTGGCGAGATTTTTGTTGGACCCGTGAGGTAGTAGCAATTTGGAAAGGTCCACTCTTCACCAAACCAACCTCTTGTCTTCTTGGAGGTTGATCAATGACTTGGTCCCTAGCCTCGACTGCTCGCTTCATACGGTTGTATCTGTCTTGATGAAGTTTGTTGATAATGGCTCTCAGCTCTTCTTATCTTCGGGCTAGGCCTTGTATAAGAGCCATCTACCCCAGCATATGGGTTCTCATTGCTTCTACCTCAGCTTGCAGTTGTTCCAACCGTTCGTCCTTATTGTCTCCAGGACTTTTCTTGGCCAGGTCCCCAACGAGGAGTGCTTTCAACTCTTCCTGCGTCTTGGATAGGTTTAGGAACATTTCCATGAACTGAGCCTCTTGAATTTGGAGATCTCTGTTGTCTTATTTGAGAGCCATTGCTGAAATAAACAGGAAGAACATGAGAGACCTGTACTGGAGACTACCTGTTATGCAATGACGTGTATGATATGCAAATGTTTTCAAGGATCTTGCAGGGTAAACACGAAAAATGTTAGGCATTGAACTTTATAGCCTTGATTGAAGCACTTCGTATCGTTGAAGGTCCTTCTACAAGAGTCAAGCTCACCATATCAAGTGGGTCATAGCCCCTGACTCAAGTCGTTGAGTTTTAATCTTTTGATGGCATTGGCTAGAGGAAAACAAATCCCCTTGCCCCTTGCTAGACGTCTGATTTATCATAACCTACATCACAAACCCTTGAGATCCTTGAAATGTTGTGGCATGATGTTATGATGTGTATGCTATGCGTCAAGCAAAAGTGTAACGTAAGAAACCAAATTATTGGATTTATACAAACAAGGTTCTGCAAGGAATACAAACAAAGCCCTGCAATGAGTTCAAATTGTTGGCAAATAAAGCAAACAAGTCACACAAGTAGCCTTAGGTTTATATTTGCATGGAGTTTTTCGGTAAGTACCCTCTTGAAGTTTAGTTGGTTTTAAACCTGTCTTAGAAATAGTAACCGGGTTCTAAGGAGTCTCAATATCACTGATCTTTGTTTATTGGTATTATTTCAGCTTATCAATCTTTTCTTGAGACTGAAACATCTCGAAAGTTCGATCTCAATGAGCGTAGCATCGAGTATCAACCAGTTCCCAGCTTTACACCGAGACCGGCTATATCACTACTTTCTAATGGCCCAGTTTGTTCAACTAAGTTTCTAAGGTTCGTTAGTGCTTCACGACACCACGCGACGGCCCCGTATTCTCCTCGATTCAACACAAGGGATACCAGTACCAACCAAAGTGTCACACCAATACAGCTATTGCTTCAACCATATCAGTCTACGTTGTACAGTCTCCACAATCTATTGTTGTTTAACTAAAAAGTGTCCCCAGATCCGGGTATAGGATCTATACAAGAAAACCCCAACAAGCCTTTAAAAGTAAAGCAATCAAATCAAACAAAGAAAGCAATTTAAAATTATCTAGATCCTAAGATAAACCCCACTTTATTCATCTTCCCCAGCAGAGTCTCCAGTTCTATGATATGGTGGCAGAATCGACTATTAATACTGGTTTGTGTTTTTTGTTTGCAAATGTCACGGTAAGCAAGAGTCACCACCGGATTTTCTTTTATCCAAAAGGAAAGGGTGAAAAGAACAGAAAAAGACATTTTTTCGAGATTTCTGAGTAAGGGGGTAGATTATGGAAAGGGAATGTGTTAGCACCCTTTCCATCCATGGTTTTCCATGGGCTCTTAGGTACTTGCTCATTTTCTAAAATTGCTTGTGTTTGTGTGTTTGAAAAGCTTTGAAAAATACCTTAGTGCAGTGATTCACTTTACGGTAACTCTTGTATCAGTCCTCAAGAGTGTGATAAAGTGTTTTTTAAAACTTTGTTTGAAAAGTGTTTGAAAGTGTGGTGTGATAATTGGTTTGAGAAAGTACCTAACAGTTATCTACCTACTCGAAGAAAAAAAGACTGTTCTTTTCCTCCTATCCTTCAGACCGTGTTATCCTACTATTAGTGAGTAGGTAACCTTAGTCGTTGGATGTTGAGGGACTATCGAAAGGGACGTAATGGTCATTAAAGGAAACATGTAAGGGTACCTTATCATTTTGAAGGGACTATCATCATAAGATCATTTCTCGTAGGCAACTCGAGGGACATTTAGGGATTATGATCTTTATGATGACTTTAAACTGAGGGTCTTTGCTAAGAATATCCCTATGTTCGAGGGACATGACCATCGTTTCCGAAGGCAGCCAAGTGAGGTGATACCCTAGGGGTGCAAGTGTGCAAAAGTGTGCCTTTTTCAGATATATTTATCTTGAATTTAGTGATCTATTGATTAATTACTCATACATGCCTAGGTTGCTAGCAATTTATATACAGTCATATAAAACATAAAAGCAAGAAATAGAGGCCCTATGCTATTACAAAGCTTTGGTGTAGATACATAAAGAATTTACTGAAAATAAAATGCAGAAATAAAACCCTAATTAAGCTATTACAAACCGGGTACAGTTACATCAATCGTAAAAATTAATCATACGGAAAAAATAATAATGCGTGAGAAAAAAAAAATGAAAAAAGTTTGAAAACCTAAAAAAAACCTAATTTGATCATTGAAAATATCTTTGGGATTTTTTTTGAAACAATATTTGGAGTTTGACCTAATTTTTCTAGTTAATTTTAATTAATGAAACAAATTAAAATTGATGAAATTAATTAGTTTACAAAAATTAATTTATTAAAATAAATAATAAATCCTATTTTTTTGTGATGTTGATTTTATGATTTAATGGAAAAAAATTGATTTAAACAGAAAAATAAACTAATTTAAATAAAACAAAATTAAAATGGAAAAAGAGTAAGCCTGAGGGGTGTAAAGCAAAATTGGAGGGTGCGTGCTGAATTTCTGTTCAAAGCCCAATCTAGTTGGCCCATAGCAACGTGGGATCCAGTGTGACTGTGCCAGGAGTGTCCACCATGGGGAGCTTCATTAGGAGTATTGGATTCAGGCATTGACTGATCCAAGAATGAGGATCTGGGGGCCAATAGTGTGCGTGCTTGGAAGGATGGCATGGGATCTGCAAAGAATTGTTAAGAAAAATAACATGTAGGAGGCAGGGATCGAACCCCTGACCTCCGACACACGCGCGCTTTAAAAATCTTTCCCACTGCCACTTAGCCAATCAGTCAATCGTTAACATAAATAAACAACATATATTATATGTGATAAAAAGTCAGTGGTTGTAATAAAATCACACAAGAGTTCAAACGGGCCACTCAGGTTTTCACACGCATTCATCTTCTTCATTGAGACAGTCGTTTTAGCCTAAAGGTTTTACCTACAGACAGCATTGTAGCTACAAACCTGCACATCTCAAAAATCATAATTATGCAATATAAATTCAAATCAAATATGCATGTTAATTGGGTTGGGTCTCGTGAGTACAATGGTACTCATCTTTTGCCCTGATTTTGCCTGTAACGAAAGACCCTAAACAGAACCTTGAAACCCTAACCATGGTATTCAATCAGATATGCATCAAAACACATAATTAATTATACAGACATGTTCTAAATGATTATACAAACATGAATATATATATATATATATATATATATATATATATATATATATATATATATATATATATATATATATATATTTAGAATTCATTCATCATGCGTATATTTCAAAAACCAATTTTATGAACTAGAGCCAACCGTGATACCTGTGTTGACTGTTCCTGGATGTACTGATGCGTGAGAGTGGTTTAGAAAGCTTCCAAATACGCCTAAGAATGGATTGCAGTCTTTGAAACGCCTTGAATCTCCCTCTAGAGCAAAACTCGATCAACATTTTTTGTCAAAATTCTGAGCAGTCTTGTGTGTTTTACACGGCCAAAATTCCTCTTTCATCAGGGTTTGTTATGTATATATAGTGGAATGAATTAGGTTAACAAATTTGAACTGAATCTTCAAGATTGAGTGAAAAAAGATTTGATTTGTATTATATCTTTTGTTTCTAAAATGGCTAAATCTTTGTGTTTTATTCCAATGCGTTTTTCTTTGATTTGCCAGCCTGTTTCACTCTTCCTTTGATGGGAAAATCTTCTTTCGATTGTGGGCTTTCTGGCTTGTTTTGCAACAAATCCCATATTCATTCCTTCGAATTCCTTCCTTGCCAGCCTTAAACTTCAATTCGAACTAATCAGGACTTTCCTCATTAGAACCTTGCTCTCCTTGATGGTTGAGTAGAACTGTGCCAGCTTCAATACTAAGACTCCTTCGATTGGACCACCCTTTGCTTCAATTTCCTGTCCTTTTGAAGATAGTTACCTGGTCGAATCAGCTCTTGTGGAATTGTGACCAAACAAGGCAAGAATCTGGCCTAGACATATTTTCAGAGTGCCCTCCTGATGGCCTCTTTCAAATGGCCTGGAAGGAGTTCTTCGAAGGGTCCTTGTCCAAGTACCAATCAAATGGTATTTATTGAAATATTGAATAAAGAGTCCTTTGCTACGCCAATCGAAAGGCTTTGACACAATTCCCATCGAAAGGCTTGTCATGAGGCCAATCAAAAGGCCTTTTGCAGATGCCAATTGAAGGATGTTATGTAGATGGTAATCGAAGAGCGCTATATAGATGGAAATCGAAGGACGCTACATCGATGGTAATCAAAGAGAATTTTAGAGATTCCAATCGAATGGCACTTAGTAGGTGCCAATCGAAGAATCTCATTAATAGGTCAATCGAAGGAAACTTAGAAATAGGACAATCGAAGGAAACATTGAAACAGGCAAATCGAAGGAAACTTAGAAACATGCCAATTGAAGGAAACTTAGAAACATCATTTGAAAAATTTCCTTGTCTTTAGGAAAAGGTTTGTAACCACCTATGCAAGAGGAAAATCTTGGAACAATATGAGAGGGAAAATTTTTGGGTACAACAACCTCTTATGAGGATGTGATGTCAGGAAAGATATTCAGACATCTTGTTATTGGTGTTGTTCGTAAAGGACTTGGTAGTTAGAGTTTTATTATGTCATTGGGAAGTGTTGTACCCCCAAAATTTGCCCTCTATTTTCTCAAAGATTCTCTCACAAAAATCTCCATTGCTCAAATTTGCATAAGCTTGGATCAGCTCAAGACACTTCCTCAACACTGGGCTCAAATTAAGGTTTGGGTTTGGACAAGTACAATTGGACTTTTAATGCCCCATATAGTTTCCATGGATCACATTGGGCTCTCAAGCATCAGGTTGAAGAGGAAACTTTCAAAAGGGCAAAGCAGGTAAAAAATGTGTGTCGAATTCAAAATCTGGTTCAGGCTTTTTGAATCACATGACTGATTAAAAGGAGTGGTTGGTAGATTTTTACAAGTCGAAGAAGATCAAGCTTGCTTAGATTTCCCAATCTTATACTGTGGAATGGCTTCCTTTATGCTTGCTTCAATCCATAAAGCAATGGCTTCCTTAATGCTTTCTTCGATCCACAAGGCCATGGCTTCCTTCATGCTTGCTTCGATCCACAAAGCAATGGCTTCCTTCATGCTTTCTTCAATCCACAAGGTAATGGTTTCCTTCATGCTTGCTTTGATCCATAAAGCAATGGCTTCCTTCATGCTTGCTTCGATCCACAAGGCAATGGCTTCCTTCATGCTTGCTTCGATCCACAAAGCAATGGCTTCCTTCATGCTTGCTTTAATCCACAAGGCAATGGCGTCCTTCATGCTTGCTTAGATCCATAAAGCAATGGCTTCCTTAATGCTTGCTTCAATCCACAAGGAAATGCCTTCCTTCATGCTTGCTTCGATCCACAAGGCAATGGCGTCCTTCATGCTTGCTTCGATCCACAAGCTTCGAGTGATACATTCAGATTAATGTGGTCCATTTGAAGAACATACAATTGGTGAATTCGAAGAACATACATTTGCTGGCCCATTCGAAGAACATACATTTGGTGGATTCAAAGAACATATATTTGGTGGCCCATTCGAAGAACATACATTTGGTGGATTCGAAAAACATACAATTGGTGGATTCGAAGGATATACAATTGGTGGTCCATTCGAAGAACATATAATTGGTGGATTCGAAGAACATATAATTGATGGATTCGAAGAATATACAATTGGTGGTCCATTCTAAGAACATACAATTCATGGATTCGAAGAACATACAATTGTTGGTCCATTCGAAGAACACACAATTGGTGGAAACAAATATTGTCTTATCTTTTGATGATTTTGGACGAAGGCTGCTGAACAAAGTCCTATATGATGCCAAGCCCAAGTTTGTTGTATTATCCACATAATAGCCTAAAACCATGTCAAAAATAGTATGTTGTACTGCTATGAAATAGCCCTGCACCAAGCTGCCACAACACTCCAAAACTGCTGCAAAATAGTCCTGCTATGTTGCCCCTAAACCAGTCTCATATTTGCACCAAACTAGCATATAAAAGCTGCACCTCGAAAGCTATGAAAAGAACATACCTGTGATACGGTGGCAGAACTGACTGGTTTTTTTTACTATTATTTTTGCGTTTTTTGTTTGCAAATGTACGGTAAGCAAGAGTCCCCACCGTCTTTTATTTTATCCAACAAAGGAAAAGAAAAAAAGAACAGAAAAAACCTTTTTCGAGATGTTTCTGAGTACGGGGGGTAGATTATAGAAAGGGAAGGTGTTAGAACCCTTTCTATCTATGGTTTTCCATGGGCTCTTAGGTACTTGCTCATTTTTAAATTTCTTTTGTGTGTTTGTGTGCTTTTAAAAAGTTTTGAAATTGCCTTAATGCGGAGATTCACTTTATGGTAACCCTTGTATCAGTCCTCAAGAGTGTGATAAAGTTTTTTTTGAAAACTTTGTTTGAAAAGTGTTTGAAAGTGTAAGTGTAAAAAGTTGTTGTTTTGAGCAAGTACTTAAGAGTTTCTACCTACTTGAAAAAAAATGTTCGTTTTCTTATTTCCTTTAGGCAACGCTATCCTACTATTAAGGAGTAGGTAGCTCCATCGTTGGAGTTTAAGGGAAAATCGAAAGGGACGATTACGGTCACTTAAGGAATCCGGGCAAGATCTTTTAGTAATTTTCCTAAAACTCTAAGATCACTTTTTTACTGAGGAAACATCGAAAGGGTCATCGAGGGACTAGTGATTTTTTGAATTGGAGGACAACCACTAAAAATTATCACGTTTCGAGAATAGTGACCGTTTTCCGAAGGCAACCGAAGTGGGGAAAAACCCTAGGAGTGAGCATGTGCAAGTGTTTGTTTTTCAGTCAATTATCTTTGCACAGTTAGGGTTTTCTACTGTTTTAAACATTGATTTATCTTTCGCATACAATTCTATTATAAATTATCTAACAGTTTATGATGACGGAAAGTAAAAGTGCGAGAAGTTTAAACCTAGCTATTACAAGGCATTGGGGAGGGGGTTACATAACTAAACTTGGGGAAAACAGTAAATGAAAATAGTAATAAACCTAAGTTGAAAAGCTATTACAAACTCGAAACAGATACAATAATTGGAAAAATAAATAGGTAAGTGCGCGTGAGGAATGACACGGGAATAGATTAAATATCCTACAAAATCTACTTAATTAAAGAAAACATTTTTTGTATTTTTATTTAAGAAAATAAAGTAAAGTTGAATTTTGCAAATTAGTCCTAATTCCTAATTAATTTTAATTAAGGAAAACAAATCAAGTTACCCTAATTAAATTTATTTATTTTTAAACAAAATTAATTTTAATAAAAAACTAATTCTAACATTTTTGTGACTTCGTGATTTTATGATTTAATTAAAAAATGGTTTTTTTAAAACAATTAGAATAAATAATTAAAACAATAAAAAGTAAAAAAGAAATTAAAACAAAAATTAAAATGGGCCTGATATGAGAAGCAATTTGGGGGTGTGGAATTGAATTTGTGTTAGGCCCAAGATTACTGGTCCAATGTCTGCGTCTGATCCAGTGGGGATCACCTTTGGAGGATCTACCATGCTCCTAGCTTGCTGTATGTTTGTTCTGATCAGTGAATGATCCAAGGCATGACATGTTGAGGTGTATGGTGGAATCCTGACTATGAAGCACGCTGGATCTGAAACAAGAAAATCAGAAAATAGAAAATGTTTGGACCTGGGATCGAACCCAGGCCCTTCCTCTCACACGCGCTTGCCTTTACCATCTGCGCTGAATTGTTACTCGTGTACATAATTAAACAAAATTAATATAAGGTAAACAGGGCGCTATGCCTAGCTGTCACACGCGCGCCTTTTGGTGGGTCCCTTCTGTTTGAATGAGCCAATCAATGAACACCACGCCATTACCTTCTTCATTGATCCATCATTTTAGGTGGTGGACATTTACCTACAGTTATTTTCGTCACTATAGGCTATAGTGACGGATTTTGCTCGTAGCTACAAATCGTGAGTGGAAGGGCGCGGTTCTGGACACTGCAAGCTTTGGTAATGATCGTGATAGCTTCCTAGATGTCCAAGGATTATTGTTTGATCCTTGGAACATCTTGAATCAGCCTCCAAAAGTTAAACCGGTCTACACTTTTTGTTGGAAAATTTGGAATTTTTCTCTCTGTTTTGAGGCAGGTTGCGCACTTGTTCTCTTGTTCTCTTGTCCTATAGGTCTTGAGTGCCCTATTATAAGTAGTAAATCAATATAGGGTAATAGAATTGGAAAAAATCAAAAGATGTTATGATCTTTAAGTTTGCTTCCAATCTTTCCAAACATGGAGATTTCTTCCCATTCTCAAAATTGCACGATTTTTTTGGCTATTTGACAGCTCATGAGATATTCAATCAATGCCAAAACAAATCTTATCCCATTTATTTGATTTATTTTTTACTTTATTTTATTTTATTTTAATTTTAAATAAATAAAATCACAATAAATTAGATAAATAAATAAATGCGGCAAGGAGGGTCCCATGGGTCGTGGACCATGCTAGGGATAAGATTCAATCTTGAAAAAGATGGGCCCATATGGAAAAAAAATGCAATTTTGACCCTAAGAGGGTGTTCTTGGACTTTTTAGAAATCTTAGGATGTCCCCTAAGCAACCTCTTTGGTTTCATCTCAATTGGATCTTCCATGTTTATGTAATAAGCTTTGACCCAAAAGGTGTTTTTCTTGACTTTTGAAAAGGACCTATAATGTCTGAATTTATATCTTTTCATGAGTGCATTTCTTGAACTTGAGAGATGAAGATGAGTTGTAGGTAATTGGATTCTCTTAAAAATAAGCCTTGGTTGAGAAATTTTTGATAAAGTATGAGAAAGTTATGCCTGATCAAAGTTTAGTTGACTTTTCCTATAGAAACCCTAATTTAGCAACTTTTGAGTTTTGATGAATTAGGAGCATTCCTTGAGGAATCATGATCAAAACTTAATAAAATGATTGATACTACTTCAAAATGTTAATTTTTACCAAAAATCTTGAAGTTTGACTGTATGTGGGTCACAGTTGACTTTTGACCTAGTATAGTTGATTTTCAGGCATTTGAGCAATTGACTGAGCAAACTTCTTGTGCGAGGCATGAAACTTGACATGGATGGTCTTGAGGATATACTAGGACTATGGAAAAGATTTGAGAACTTTTGAGCGCACCAATCTTGATGAAAATGGAAACCATAATTAGGGGTTCATTGCTTTAGGAGAGAATTTGTCTGATCAATTCTTGGGCATCCTTGGGCAAGTTGAGGACCTCAATGGGCATGTGTTGAGTAGAATGAGAGGGAAAATTTTGGGGTACAACAATACCCAAACTGTTCAAATTTCATTTGTCCCCCTCCCCCCCCCCCCCCCCCCCCCCCAAACCCCAGCAAGACTCTTCTATAGATAAGTTGTTTCACAAGACACAAAGGGGGGCTTTTGGCCAAGAAAAAGGAGAAGAAGTAAAAAAAAGAGTCAAAAACGGGAAGCTGAAACCCTTAAAATACTCTCAAACAAAATCATCAAACACTTCAAAACTTACCACTCTTGAGTTTTGAATTCAACCTCACTTGTTATTTCTCTTGGCCTTTTGCTTCCAAGAACTCCTAAACTCCATCTACATATAACCTCACACCTCGTTTCCTGACACCGTCCTCAAAGAAAAGTAGCAACTGGAATAGCTTCTGGGAGGTCAAAGTAGGCTTAATCCATCATAAAACAGTTCCTAGAGGTTCAGTCGAAGTCCCTCAAGTTTCACTCCAAGAGGTAAGTTTTTTCTTAAACTTGGAACTCTTCATTCAAATATCATTTGGTATTGAACAAAATTTATGATAGCCTTAGATCCATAGTTGTCGAAAATTATGTGGTTAGGTTCATATTTAAATCTTAGGCAGATTTGATGTTTACATTTTTTTATTCGACTGAGAAATGAGGCTTTTAGAAGCTTAACAAATGGAGTCATCATGGCCTATGCGTACAAGGGGGAGAAAGTTGGGAATTTTTCCATTCAGAAACAAGTTCATTCTACAAACGGATGAAACAGACCATCCCAATGGTACAAACAGCGCCTGCTAAAGCTTGCCTTATCGAAGGTCCTGGATTCGACCCCCAGCCAGACCATTTGTCATTTTTCATATTTTCTCACTTTGTTTTGTTTGCAAGAAGCACACCTGAGCCTCCATAGTTGGGCTTCGACATTTTTATGTTTCTGACCTCCTGCTCTCTAACTAACAAACCGGCCCTGGGCCCAAACACAAAATTGTTCTCTACACAAAAACTATTTTCTACACAAAAACACCTCAAATTCAACTTTCACCTCTTCCTGACTTATTTTCTTTATTTTATTTTTCTTTCTTATTTTCTCTATTATTATCATTAGTATCATTTTTATTAATATAAAAAAGACATAAAAAATATTTTCCTTTTTAAATCAAATTATTTTAAATTTCTTTTATTAACTAATTATTTCTTTTTAGTTCAATAAGATAACAATCTTTTCTTAACAAAAATAAAACAAATCTATTCATTTTTCCATTTTGTCTTGTACATTATATTCCCTATACATTATTCAATTCAATATAGTTGTAATAGATAACTAGGATTTAAATTTCTTGCAATCTCAATTTGTACATTTGTGTCCCCCATCCCCCAAATATAGTAATAGCGTAGGACTTTACATTTCCGCAATTTACCGCTTTAATATAAATTGTTACTAATTAGGGTGTGTATGGCAAGATAAAATCAATTGTTAGAAAACCCTAATTTCAAAGACAAAAATGCATGCAATCAAACATACTATTCACACGTGCACCTCTAGGGTAATCTCACTTGTTACCTCAGAAAATAGGCATGTCCCTCGAATATGGGTGTTTTCGCAAAGACCCTCGATAAAAAAGATTGTAGTCCCTCGATGTCCCTCGATATTGCCTCTGGTAAACGATCTAGTCCCTTACGAAAATTGCTAAAACATCTCATAAGTTGCCTTATATGACTATACGATGACCCACGCCTGTCCCTTCACATTCAACGATGGGGCTTCTTACCAAATCAGTGGTAAGATAGCAACATCTAAAGGAGGAGGAAAATAACATAGACCTTTTGAGTAGGTAGGACGCTTGTAGTTTCTTGCTCACAAACTAAAACCATTTTCACATTTACATTTTCAAAACATATTCAAAAACAAACATCTCTTTGAACTATTTTCAAAAACCAACACTTTGTATAAATTCTTATAGAGACGAGAATCATTACAAAGTTAGCCGCAACAAAGGCAGTTTTCAAAATATTTTCAAAACTTACACCACAAAGCACATTTTAAACAAAGCATTTTCAAATGATCTAGCAAGCAACTAAGAGCCCGTAGATAACTGCGGATGAAAAGGGTGCTAAAATCTTCCCTTTTCATAACCTACCCCCCGAACTCAAGAAAACATCTAAAGGTCTTTCCTGTTCTTTTCACCCTTTCCTTATTGGATAAAAGAAAAGTCAGTGGCGACTCTTGCTATCCGCAACAATTACGATAAAATGCAAAACACTCAAGTCAGTTCTCCCATTGTATTACATAACTAGCGACTCTGCTGGGGACTTAAAGTTAAAAGTGAGGTTACCTTAGAGCTAGATCACCTTTATAATGCTTTATTTGTTTGACTTGCTTGCTTTACATTTTTGGGTCCTTGTTTGGATTTTGATCCTACACACGGATCTGGGGCACCTTTTAGGTAAGTAGAAATAGATTGTGGGGACTGTGTGAGGTATGAGGACATGGTTGAAGCGATAGCTATGTTAGTGTGACACATTTGTTGGTACCGGTAGCCCTTGATTTTAGTCAAGGAGAATACAGGGCCGCTGTGTAGTGTCATGAAGCACTAACTGACCTTAGAACCTTTAATTGAACAACTTGGCCATTAGGAAGTAGTTAGATAGTCGGCTTTGGTGCAGTCTGAAGTTGGTTGATACTCGATGCTACACTCATTGAGATTTGACTTTTGAGATATTTTGGTCGCCAATAAAGAGGCTTGCATTGAAACAATGCTCGATGAAGAAACATCAGTAATATTGAGATCCCATAGAACTCAATTACTTTCTAGGATAGGTTGAACCAACTAAACTTCAAGAGGGTACTTACCTGTGAATTCCATGCAAGCCTAAACCTAAGGAATTGTATGCTTTGTTTGTATATGATTATTTGTACATAAAGACTTGTTTGCTTTGTTCACTTGTACATAACATCATAACATCATACCATATCATTTCTACTGACCATTTCAAGGATCTCAAGGGCCTATGATGCAGGGTCATGATGAACCAGACGTATATCAAGGGGCAAGAGGATTTATTTTCCTCTAACCAAACATCGTCAAAGACCAAAGTACGATAACTTGAGTCAAGTGTTGTGACCCACTTGACATGATGAGCTTGATTCTCGTGGAAGGACATTCAACAATACAAAGTTCTTTAATTAAAGTTGTAATCAAAGTTCAACTTCTGACATTTCCTTGTGTATACCCCGCGAGATCCTTGAAAACATTGCATCCACGTACCATGCATCATATCATGGTAGGTTTTCCACAACATGTTTCCTTATCTTTCTACTGTTTATTTCAGTAAGATGGATATGGAACAAACAATGGAGGATCTTCAAGCACAGAATGCTCAATTCCAACAGATGTTCCTGGCTTTAGCTAAAGGACAAGAGGACCTGAAGACTCTCATGATCAAAGACAAGAAGAAAAAGACAAAGAAACTAATGGGTGTCCTGAATATGGGAAGGAGACTCAGAGGACCAGCAAAGCGAGCTCTAGAATTTGCAACTCCGTCTAATGAGGGGGACAATCAAGAAGAGAAGACAAGATAAGAGGACCACAGTCCACAGTCTGATGGAGAAGAGACTGACTATGTTGAAGAACAGTATCCTCCTGCTGATGACAAATATAAATAGCTGGAGGATCGTCTCAACTCCATGGAAATTCAGAGAGTACCTGGCTGGATTTCGAAGGATTAGGGTGGGTTCTTGGAGTTATTATTCCACCGAAGTTCAAGGTTCCCGCATTTGCTAAATATGAAGGTGTTTCATGTCTTAAGTTGCATCTGAGGTCTTATGTCAGGAAGATTCAACCTCACACCGCTGATAGGAATTTGTGGGTGCACTTCTTCCAGGAAAGTTTATTGGGGACTCAATCAGCTGGAGGGAACCAACATCTGCAACCGGGAGGATCTGGCTGTTTCTTTCTATAGGAAGTACCAATACAATGCTGACTTCGCTCCAACTCGTAGACAACTTCGAAGCATGTTTTTGTACCCCAAAATTTTCCCTCTCACTTATCAATAATTTGCTCACAAGATCTCCCTTGACTCAAGACTGCATTAGGGTTTGATCAGCTCAAGACATCTCCTTAAGCACTGATGACCAAAATTAGGGTTTGAGTTTGCACAAGGATTTTTGAAATTCCAATTCCCCATATGACTTTCATGGATAATTATGGACCCCCAAGATTAATCATGCCAAGTTTCAAGCCTTGAATCACATTTTTGCTCAATCAATTGAGCAATTGACTTAAAAATCAACTATATTGGGAAAAAGTCAACTATGGCCAATTCACAATTAAACTTCATAATTTTTATCCACATCAACATTTTAAACTCATATGTACCATTTGATCAAGTTTGGATCACAATTTCTCAAGAAATTTGATTAAATCTCCAAAAGGGCAAAATGGTCAAAATTAGGGTTTTGACTGAGAAGGGGCAATTTCTGATTTTTGATTTAGAAAATGTTCAATTGGTTTAAGGAATGATCTCAAGAGTCCAATTGCATCATTTTGACCTAAGGACATGGTTCAAAACATTGCAAGTCCATTGGATTGACAGATGAATTTTTCAGTCAATTGATCAAAAGTCAACTGTATACTGAAAAGTCAAACTTCGACTTTTTGGTCAAATTCAAGTGCCAAGGATCACAATTTATCAAAACATTTCAAAATATGAAACTTATTCATCAATAAATCAAAAAGTCAAGATTTCATTTTGAAAAGTCAAAATTTTTTAAACTTAGAAATTTTTCTAAGTGTTGAAAATTTCTTATTTTTTCATAACTTTGAGCAAATTTTTCACCATGATGCAAAGTGATTCAAGAGAAACTTCCAACATGAAATATACAACTTTTCTTCACACAAATCCTTCCGAAAATGTTTGGATCTCAATTTATAATTTTAAGAACATAGGGCCATGAAACAAAACACTTAGTGAAATTTTGCCCTAATTTGGTCAGGATTTTGACCTAACTTCATGGAACTTTTTCATATGGTTCCAAAGGGAATCTTCAAAGTTAATTCAAAGATGGGTTGTATATCACATTGCAAGCTTTCCAAAATGTCCAAGAACTCCTTGATATCATTCTTGAGGATGGAGAATCAAAGAGATGAAGTTAAGGTTTTGTCACTTGAATTACAAGGCATTTTGTGATGAACAAGAATTCAATTTCAAACCTATGCTGCACAATCGTGTTTTCAGGCCTCTAAACCTTAATATCTCTCCATAATAAAAAGATTACACTTGCTTTTGAGCTATTATCCACATGATTCAAGCTTTATCCAAGTTGCATTTCCATTAATGGCACAAAGTAACATTGCCATTCTAGTAAAGTGGCTTTAATCACAAAGTCAACTTCTCTTGAGCTTTACATTTATTCTTTCTGCACAAGCATCCTATACACAATTAGATGCGCATGTTTAAAGTGCCTAACCACTTTAGATAGCCTTGTACCCTACCTTGGAACAATGCTTGTCAAGCTTGCTTCAAAAACAAGCCAAAAAGCCATAACATGTGAACTTTTACATCCAACCATATCAGCTCTCAAAACCTTTTCATATACATTGAGACACTATTATGCAACTTAGGAGATGATTTTGGCAAGCCTGAAACACTCTCAAATTCCCTCTAGCCATAAATTGCACACAAACTCCATTTTTGTGCAGTTTCTGACCTTAAACTTGTATCTTCTATTTCCCTCGTGCGTTCTTTGGCCTTTTAGTTCCTAAAGCTCTTATACATCAAATATAATGTGTCCCTGTTACACGACTGTAACATCATCTTCCTCAACTTCCATAGCTAAAAACAGAGCATTACAGTTAGACTTCTCCAAGTCATTTCAGCCACTCTCAACTCAAGCAAACCATTGCATTAGCTTTCTAGGACCTCAAGGAAGCTAACCTGATCATCACCATCACTTGAAACAAGCTCAAACTCCAAACGCAATTTCTAGTTTTTAGGTATGTTTTCTTAACTTGGAACTCTTCATACAGGCATCATCAATAGTTTATTTGTGAATAAAACATGTAGATATCATTGCCCTGAAGCTAACCATGTCCTTAGTTTCCATTAATTTTGCTTGATCTTAGAGAATTTTGAAACTGAAATTTCTGAAATTTTTAGGATTCAGATTAGGGCCATTAAAATTCTTACTGATATTTGATCTATAGTTTTAATACTTTACATTTCTGGAATCGTGAGAAAATTTTCTACAAAGTTTCATGTTTACAGTTTTCATTTTTGATGAGAAATAAGCAAGTTACAGTTGGTCTGGCTGGAGGTTGAAGATGAAGTCTTCAGAACACGTTTTGCCTTACATATTTATTATTTCATTTGTATTAATGGATGTATAGTCACCGTAGTGGTAGAAGCACGCGCCTATAACTTATGGGACCTGGGTTCGAGCCCCAGTGGTACCCTTTTCATTTTTTTTCATGTTTTTACAATTCTGACTTTTTTGTTTGGCAGGCGCTGGGCCCTTTGGGCCTGGCTTTTTTTTTTTGTTTGCTAGCTGACCTCCACATTGACTCTTGGCACCCCCTGGCCCAAATTATTTTATTTTTTCATTTTTTTTCATTTTTTTTATTTTCTTAAATATTTTCTAAATACTAAAAAAATCATAAAATACAAAAAAAAATGATATATTCATATTTTAACTTATTTTATTCTATTTTTCGACAAAAAAATAATTTTTATTTATTATACTTTATTTATTCTATTAAGTAAATCTTATAAACTTAATTAATATTATTATTTATTTATTTCTTCACACCATTTAAAATGCATTATTTTAATATAAAAAAGACTAAAAATATTTTATAATACTATAAATATTTTCAAGATAAAAAATACTTTTCTTAAACATATTTTCTTTTGATTAATAGAATTAGGGTTTTCATTTAAAATCTTTTCTTAATAAATTCAAACTTAATTAACTATTCTTTTTATTTAATTAGGTTAAGACAAAAATCTTTTTTTCCATGAAAACCAAACAAAATCCCTTTTCTTTATATTTTACATCCTTGTACATTTATTCAATTTTATTCTTTGTATTTATTTAATTCCTTGTATATTTATACCAATTCAATATGGTTGTAATAGACTAATTAGGTTTAAATTCTTGCAATCCCCATTCATGAATTTGTACACCCCCTCCCTACAAATGTTGTAATAGCGTAGTAATTTAAATTTCGCAATTTATCGCTTTTATATAACATGCTAGTAATTAGGGTTTGTATGGAAAGACTAAAACCAATACTTAGAAAACCCTAATTCAAGACAAAAATGAGCATGAAAACAATACACTTACACACAAGCACCCTTAGGGTTATTCCACTTGGTTGTCTTATACAAAATGACCATATTACGCATGTAAGGTATCTTAGCAAAAACAAGCAAATACAATATCATAGTCCCTCGATGACGCTATCTAAGTTGCCTTACAAATGATCTTAGTCCCTCCAAAAGAATGCTAAGGTACCTTGCAACATTGCTAATCATGGTTATACAATTACCCACGCACATCCCGTTTACATCCAAAGATAAGGTTGTTTACCAAATCAATGGTAAGACAACAATGTCAAAGGAAAAGAAAATGAACAAGAAAGACATTTGAGTAGGTAGATTGCTCCAAATTACTTGCTCCACTTCAAAACAAACATCCTTGCTATTTTCAAAAATAAACACCTATACTTTCAAAAACATCTTACAAAACTTGAAAACATTTTCAAAAGATCAACATCTTTGTATACATTCTTACGAACGAGAATCACTACAAAGTTTGCCTAAACAATGGCCTCTTTACAAAATACTTTCAAAAAACCATACAAAGCACAATTTCAAACAAAAGCAAGTGATCTAGCAAGTAACTAAGAGCCCATGGAAAACCATGGATGAAAAGGGTGCTAATACCTTCCCTTTACATAATCTACCCCCCCAAACTCAAGAAATAATCTCAAACGTCTTTTCTGTGCTTTTTCACCTTTCATTTTGGATAAAAGAAAAGTTGGTGGTGACTCTTGCTAACCGTAACATTTGCGATCAAATGCAAAACACCCAAGTAAGTTTTATATTATGGTTCTTTGTTTGGGTTTGAATCCCCTACCCGGATTTGGGATACCTTATAGATAAGTAGCAATATGTTGTGGAAACTGTGTGGGGTATACCAACATGGTCTAAGAAATAGCTACGTTAGTGCAACATATTTGTGGGTACCGGTAGCCTTTGAGTTAATCAAAGAGAATACAGGGCCGCTGAGTGATGTCATAAAGCACTAATGAACTTTAAGAACCTTTACTTGACCAACTTGGCCTTTAGGATGTAGTGAGATGACCGGCTTTGGTGCAGTCCGAAGTTGGTAGATGCTTAATACTACACTCATTGAGGTTTAGTTTCTTGGGATATTTCGGTCGCTATTAAAGAGGCTTGTGCTGAAACAATGACCAAGAAAACAAACCAGTGATATTGAGCTCCTTAGAACCCGATTAATATTACTAGGACAGGTTTGAGCCAACTAAACTTCAAGAGGGTATTTACCTATAAGACTCCATGAAAGCCTAAACCTAAGGACTTGTTTTCTTTGTTTATATATACGTGCTTGTACATAACATCATGAACATCATAACATCCTACACATTCACTAGCCATTTCAAGGATTTTTGGATTCATCTTTGTTCTTGTTTTGTAGGATATGGTTTCTCTTCGCAGGAAAACCATTCAAGTCAATCTTGTAAGGATCCCTCCATAACTTAAAGGCCTAGCTTCAAGGATTCCACAAAACTCTCCATTCACCGAGAGACGTGGTCGCTTACTCAACTTGGTCACCTCCAACACAGATGAGGAAATGATGAAGGTGCTCTTTCAGTTCTTTCATCCTTTACACCATTGCTTCATATTTCTCGACTATCAACTTGTGCCTACTTTGGAAGAATTCTCCCGACTCTTGAGGATTCCCATTCTCAACCAACTACCTTTCAATGGTACGGAAAGAGATCCAAAGCCAAAAGAGATTGCTCAAGCTCTACACGTGCACTCATCTGATGTCACAACTCATTGGGAAACAAGAAGTGGTGTCAAAGGTTTCCTAGAAAAGTTCTTGTTTAAGAAAGCCCAAAGCTGTTGGAATTCTTTGGACCTGCAAGCTTTTGAGGAAATTGTGGCTCTCCTCATCTATGGGATGGTTTTGTTTCCAAATCCTGACCAATTCATAGACGTGAACACCATCAAAATCTTCATATCCCGCAACCCGGTGCCTACATTGCTAGGGGATATCCTACAATCTTTTCACACTCACACAATGAGGAAAAGAGGTGTCCTCATGTGTATCACTCCTCTCTTGGCAAGATGGTTTATTTTGCATCTTCCTCAATCTGTATTTAAGAATGAGCAAGGATCAAGGTGGTCACAAAGGTTGATAACACTCAAACATTCAGACATCCATTTGTGCTCCCGATCCATAGAGAATGTTACTATTGTCGACCGTTATGGGGAATTCCCCAATGTCCCTTTACTTGGAATTAGGGGAGGTATCATCTACAACCCCTGCTTAGCCTTAAGATAGTTTGGTTACGCCCGAAGAGATGGCCCGCACGAGATGCTGATTCAAGGTTTGGTATTTGACTACAATAACGATGATCAAGGTCTTCGCCAGAGATTTATCCGAACTTGGAGGATGTTGAACAAGGTAGATAGCAAGACTTTGGGGCATAAGAATTCCATCCCTCTTGACCCTTACCTCAAATGGGTGCGAACTTGTACTCAGAGCCTTATGATGCCTTACCCCTCCATTCTCCCAGTAATTATTGAGAATGTCATGAAAGGAGATGTTCCATACACTATCCTACATCCTGACATGCCCACCTCTCTTGAAGACTTGCAAAGAGATTGGATACTGTGATACGGTGGGAGAACTGACTTGAGGTTTTGTGTTTGTGTTCGCAAATGTTTCGGTTTAGCAAGAGTCACCACCGACTTTTTATTTTATCCTAAGGAAAGGTCAAAAAGCACAGGAAAGACCTTTGAGATGTTTTCTTGGGTTCGAGGAGTAGATTATAGAAAGGGAAGGTATTAGCAACCTTTCTATCCATGGTTATCCATGGGCTCCTAGTTACTTGTTTAGATCACTTGCTTTTGCTTTTCAATTGTTTGAAATGGTGCTTTGTGTGTGGTTTTGAAAGATGTTTTGAAAAGAGGCCATCGTTGTGGCGACCTTTGTAATGATTCTTATTTGAATGTATACAAAGATATTTTTGTCTTTTGAAAAGTTTTTTTCAAATGTTTGAAAGTTGGATCAAGTAACTAAGAGTTGTCTACCCTATTTTACTCAAAGATCTTTCTTATGTTTTTAACCCTTTTAACAGTGTTGTTTCACCATTGTATTTGGTGAACAGCCTTGTGTTAGGATGTTAAACGGGACAAGCGCGGGTCATCGTGTAGACCATGATAGCAATTGTGTCAAGTATCTTTGGCAATTTTTCTTGAGGGACTTGATCATTTTTGTTTAGGCAACCAAGATAGCGTCATCGAGGGACTATGATCTTTCGTTTTGTTTTTGTTTTGCCAAAGTACTTAACATGCATACCATGGCCCATTTTTTAAGGCAACAAGTGGATTGTAACCCTAGGGGTGCAAGTGTGCATTGTGTTTGTTTTTTCATGCATTTTTGTCTTTGATTAGGTCAAACTATTTGTTAATTTGATTTTGCATACAAACCTTAATTCTCTAATCATGGCATAATTGAAAGCGTAAAGGTGCGAGAATTTAAATTCAAAGGTATTACAACATGATTATGGGGATGGGGGTACAATTTTGGATAGGGGATTATTTTGCAAGAAATTTAAACCCTAAGTTATTACAACCAAATTGAATTTACAATGCATAATATTTAATGTACCATATTTAGATAAACAAAATAAATAAATATCAAATAAAATGTATTATGCAAAAAGAAAGAGTTTTTATTTGTTTATGTATGTAAAGTATTTTTAATATGAAAAAGGGTATAAAAAAATAAAATAAAAAGATTAATTTTATTTATTAAAGGGGTAAACCCTAATTTCTTTAAGAAAATAATATCTTATATTATTTATATGCAAAAAATATATTGATATGTACAAAAATAAAATATATTGAAAAAAAGTGTTTTTTTAGTATAAATAATAATAAAAATAAAAATGTAATATTTTTTGTATTTTTATTCTAAGTATTTTAAAAAAAATAAAAAGTATATATATATATATATATATATATATATATATATATATATATATATATATATATATATATATATATATATATATATATATATATATATATATATATATATATATATATATATATATATAATAAAATAAAATATTTACAAAAATGAAATATATTCAAGAAAATATTTTTAGTGTGAATAAAAATAAGAAATAAAAGTATTATTTACGTTATTTTTAAATTTAAACAAATAATATAAAAGTATTAAAAATGTTTTAATGTTAGAAATAATAAAATAAAATGCTAAATAAATGTAAAAAAAATAAGAAAATATTTTTAAGCATTTTTTTATATTTGGAAATAAATAAACAAAGTCGGAAATGAAATTAAAATGCAAAAATAACAAAAATACAAGAAATTGGGCCAGGGGGTGCATTTAGCAAAATGGGGGTGCAGAAAGCAAGAAGGCCAGGCCCAGCCCATACTTCATCTTCAACCTCCAGAACTTTGAAAATACGTGCGCGCCTGTACAAACTTGGGATATCCTGGAAACGTGATCTTTTGCCAAAACTCAAAATATGAAACTTGTAGAGCATGAAACCACGATTCTAACCATATAAAAAACTTGATCTAACTCTCAAAGACCAGAGAGAATTTCTCTGGCCCTAAAATATGACCTAGTTTTTTCAGCATGTTGATGGATGAAATTCTCCTAGCACACTTAATATAAATGAAAACTGAGCATATGTACAGCTTCATGGCATTGGATACTGCATTTTTCATTCACAAACCTAAGGCTAAATGTTCCTAAATAGAGAGATAGGAAGTGAGAAAAAACCTGTTTCAGTCAAGCTCGAGTATGACAATGCAGCAGCATTTAGTGAGGCCTGAGGTTTTTTTGAGCTTTTTTGATGTTCCTTGGACCTTTCCCAATGCTTAGTTTGCTTTGAAATGGTCTGAATCTCTCTATAGAACTCAACCTTCAAAGCTTCAAAACAGAAATGGTGAACACTGTAAATGGAGTTACAGTTGGAAATGGAGGTTTGCGATAGCTTGAGTTAGTTGAATGGAAGGTATTGGAACAGGTTTGGGGCAAAACGCACGAGGGGTTTGTGTGATGGAAGTGAAACTGCACGGGGTGCCCTGTTTTGCAAGTTTTAGGTGTTTTGGTGCTCAAGAGTGTTTGAGGGATGTATGGCTCGTGTTTCTGGCTCACAGGGATGTGCAAAACTTGTTTGGAATGTTGGCAAGAGTTGATCATATCAGATGCTCAAGTTATGTCCTTTTGGCAAGTTGACTTGTTTTGAAAGAAAAGTGTGAAGTGATATGAGGTAGGCTTGTACAGGCTATCTCCAAGCATGCACAAGTTTCTTGTACCTTTGCCTGAGTTTGTGGAACTTGTTTGCTGTAAAGAAAGAGGTCCAAGGCTCAAGAGAAGCAATGTTGACATAAAGTTGCCTTTATGAAAATGGAAGTGCTACCTTTATGCCAAAAATAGATTTGTTCATTGTGCAAACCTCTAATGATCTGAATAACACCTTAAACCAATGAGTTTGCATTCAATTTTTGAGTGTTGAAGGGTTTAGAGACCTGTAATCAAGTACAAAGCTAGTTTGGACAGGTTTTGCAACTTGTATGAACATGTATTGGCCATGGATACAAAGAGAGTTTTTGCCAATTTCAAGCATTCGATTCTCCCTAACCACAAATATGTTTGAGGAGATCTTGGACAATTTGGAAAGCTTGCAACAAGTACGATAATCCATATTTGAAATGAAACTTGAGACTCCAAGTGGAACTATGTGAAAAATGGCCAAGAAGATGGGTCAAAATCCTGCCTAAATTAGGGCAAAATTTCTCTAAGTTAAAAGTTTTAGGGACCCTTGTTCTAAAAATCATAACTTGAGATCCAAGCTTCTTTTGAGAAAACTTTGTGAATCAAATTTGTAGACTTTGTGGAGGACTACAACTTTCATGTTGTGAGTTTTGTTTGAATCCATTTGAATCTTGGTGAAAATGTGGGGCAAAGTTAGGAAAAATTAAGAAAATTTCATAACTTAGAAAATTTCTAAGTTATGAAATTTTTCAATTTCAAACCCTAATTTGAAATTTTGGGTTTCTTGATGAACAAGTTTCATAATTTTACACATCTTGATGAAATATGACCCTTGGCACTTGATTTTGACTAAAAAGTCAAAGTTTGACTTTTCAGTGTACAGTCAAATTTTGATCAGTTGACTGAAAAATTCATCTGTCAATCCTATGCATTTGAGATATTTTGAACTTGTTGAATAATTAAAGATGATGCCATTGAGTCCTTGAGTCCATGTTTGAGCTTGATTTGCCATTGGCTAGGTCAAACAGTCAAAAACTGCCTTTGTACAGTCAAAACCCTAAAAATGACCATTTTGCCCTTTTGGTGATCTGATCAAATTTCTTGTGGATTTGTGGTCCAAACTTGATCAAATGGTTCATATGAGTTCATAATGTTTATGTGGGTCAAAATTCATGAGGTTTGACTGTAAATTGGTCACAGTTGACTTTTTCCCCAATACAGCTGATTTATAGGTCAATTGTCCAATTGACTGGGCAAAAATTTGATTCAAGGCTTGAAAATTGGTATGGATGAAAGTCACTTTGGGCATTGAAGGTTCAAAAATACCTGTGCAAACTCAAACCCTAATTTAGGTCAACAGTGCAAGGAGGTGTCTTGAGCAGAGTAAACCCTAGCTTGATCTTGAGTTCCAAGAGCCTTGTGATGAGAAATGTTGATAAAATGAGAGGGAAAATTTTGGGGTACAACAGTTTCCCCTGTTCAATCTTCTTGAACCTGAAGAGTTAGATTGGAAAGTTTTGCCTTTCGTGACTCGAAGGTAAAAGAGGATTGGACACTAGAGTGCCCGTAAATTTGCACTCATCAAAATGTTGTTGAGGGAATGGGCTTAAAGATGCCATTTTGGAGATGGTAGAATCTTGCTGGAGATGGGCTTAAAGATGCCATCCAAGACTTGTTTGTTGAAGATCAGTAGAATGAGCATCAGAATGGTACCCGTATCTGGAACGTATCTGAGTTGTATCTGGAGATTGGGTTTGTATGAGCAAGGGAATGGCGTCCGTGTCTAGATCGTATCTGAGCTGTAACTGTATTTGAAATTTGAATGAATATCAGAATGAATGTCGTGTCTGGAGTGTATCTGTATTCTGAATGGGTAACAGAGAAACATCTGTGTATGGAGCAACTGTGTGTTGGGGATAAATTCCGAATGAGCGACAAAATGGCAACCGTGCCTGGAGTGTATCTGGACTGTATCTGAAGTTGAGATCTGTATGAGTAGAAGAATGACTTCCATGTCTAGAGTATATTCATACTGTAACTGGGATCTGGACAAGTGACAGAATAACTTCTGTGGCGACTGCACTGGGGAGAATCAAACTTCTGGTGTAAGGGCCAGAATGGCATCCGTGTTTGGAGTGTATCTGAACTTGAGGTTGATAGTCGAATATGAATGAGAAATAGAATGGCCACCGTGTCTGGAGTGTATCTAGTCTGTATCGGATTGCTGAAGTCTGAATGAGTAGTAGAATGACTGTCGTGTCGGAGGTGTATCCACACTGTATTTTGACTTGAAATTCTGAACGAGTAATAGAATGGCCGCCGTGTCTGGGGTGTATCCATACTGTATCTGAATAATTTTTAATGATAGCCCTTTAATCTTATCCTGAAAAAGGGTAAAATGTTAGCTAAAACAAAAGTTATGTTGCATGATATGTATGATGCAATGAACTATGTTTCATCAATGTTTATGATATATGAATGTAATGGATGTGCATGTAAGCTGAGTAGTTGTCTTGCTGAGGAAAATAAATCCTTGATAGCTGGAGACAATGAAATCCTAGACTGTTGCTGGAGAAAGTGAATCCTTGACCGATGCTGGGGATTCCAAAAAATCTTTGATTGTTGAAGATGAGAAATCCTTGCTGACTGCTTGGAGATTAAAGATCTTTGATTATTGAGAAAGAGAAATCCTGGGACCACTGCTGAGGATTGAAAATCCTTGGTGATTTGTGGGGATCTAACAAGAGCTTTGACAACTTCTGCGGGGAATGATATTCCTGGGAAATAAGGAAAACTCTGAAGACCTCTACTGGGAAATTAGAACCTGGGAGGCTTCCAATGGAGGAACATGAACTAGAATCTTCGTTATGTTGGGAAATAATTCTGTGGGGAGAGTGTTTACTCTGCTTGGGGAATCAGGAGCTCGGGTTGTACGCCGATCTACTGGGGAATCATCCTGGTCGTGGATAAGACAAAAAGTTAACTATTATTTGATTGACTCTCAGACTTTTAAGATAACCTGCTGGGGAAGTTGGGGAAAACTGAATGGTTCCCGCTGGGGATCGATAGTTGGAATTTTGACTTCGCTGGGGAAGAAGGTTTAGAGTATTCTAGCTCGTTGGGGATATGTATCTCAGGGTTTTCGGGCTCCGCCGGGGATCGGGAATTTAGAAACTTAACTCTGATGGGAACTTTGAAACTTAACTCCGCTGGGGAATAAAGTTTAGAATACACTGGCTCCGCTGGGGATCTTGAAATTTAACTCTGCTGGGGGTACTCCAAGGTTTTAGCTTTGTTGAGGAGCTGGATGATGTACTGCAGGGGATTTATTCCGAAACAGCATAAAGATATCTTCCTACACTTTCAACCTATCAGTAATTATTCCTTTCTCAATTTCGTTTTATTCGTAAGCAGTGATTATATTCAAATGCATATGCCTATTTAACAAAACATTGGACGTTTTCAAATAAGACATAAGTGTAAAAAGAAAGAAATGCAAGCAAATTTTTGCACTTTGAAGTATCTTTATATTAACTTTTGTAAGTATCTTTGTATAAAGGAGACAGACATCCTAGTAAGAGAATGTTGTCGTAAAATTGAGAAAAAATTTATACAAAAAGAAAGATGGCTATGTGTAACAATTCCATGGGGTCCCCATTCTGCTATAGCCTTCACAACTCTGAGTATCTTGTCCATTCACTGCTTTGTCCGCCGATGATTGGATTGATCAGAAGCTTGGAGCTTGTTGGTGAAGAGATTGTCCTAAAAGAGATCCGACGAGACATAGTCATACGCTTTAATTCCCTAACTTTTGCCTGGACCGCCCTTTCGGGTTTTCAGTCCACCGGGAAACCCTTTTTTGCCCAAGTCTCCCTTTCGGGTTTTCAACTTGCCGGGTGTACAGATTTTTTGTTTATCCCTAATTTTTGCCTGAACCTCCCTTTCGGGTTTTCGATTCACCGGGATGCCCATTTTTTGCCCAAGTCGCCCTTTCGGGTTTTCAACTTGTTGGGTCGTTTTATGCGTAGTATTTTTTGACTATGTCTGTGTTCGCAGGGTGCGGCAAGTCGTCACCGTCCATGGTGGTCAGAATCATTGCCCCACCAGAAAAGATGTTCTTGATCACAAATGGTCCTTCGTAAGTAGGATTCCACTTGCCCCTGGGATCACTTTACGATAAGATGATCCGCTTGATTACAAGATCTCCGACTTGATATACTTGACGTTTGACTTTCTTGTTGAAAGCCTTGGTCATCCGTTTCTGATACGTCTGACCATGACAAACAGCAGTAAGTCGCTTCTTGTCGATCAAATTAAGTTGGTCAAGCCGGGTCTGAATCCAATCGTCTTCACTCAAACCAGTATCCTTCATGATCCTTAAGGAAGGGATCTGAACTTCCATAGGTAGAATAGCTTCCATGCCATATAACAAAGAAAAAGGGGTTTCCCTTGTTGAAGTACGTGCCGTGGTACGATATCCATGCAGAGCAAATGGTAACATCTTATGTCAGTCCTTGTAGGTGACTGTCATCTTTTGAATGATCTTCTAGATATTTTTGTTCGCGGCTTCAACAGCACCGTTCATCTTTGGCCGATAGGGAGATGAATTGTGATGATAAATCTTGAACTGCTCGCACAGAGCGGTGATCATAGTGTTGTTCAAATTTGTACCGTTGTCCGTGATAATCCTGTCGAGGATACCATACCGGCATATGAGATTCTGCTTAATGAAGCGGGCAACCACATTCTTTGTAACAGAGGCGTAGGAAGCTGCTTCAACCCACTTGGTAAAATAATCAATAGCAACCAAGATGAAGCGATGTCCATTGGATGTTGTAGGCTTGATCTCTCCAATCATGTCAATACCCCACATCGTGAATGGCCAAGGAGTTGTTAGAACGTTGAGAGGAACAGGAGGAATATGTACCTTGTCATCATAGACTTGGCATTTGTGACAAGTACGGGAATGTTGATGACAATCAGTTTCCATAGTAGACCAGTAGTAGCCTGCCCTCAGAATCTTCTTAGCCATCGTATGTCCGCTTAAGTGGGTGCCAAAGGTGCCACTATGTATTTCAGTCATGATTAACTCTGCTTCAACCTTGTCCATACAACTAAGTAGAACACAATCATGGATGCGCTTATATAAGATACCATTGCTCAGGAAGAACTTGGCAGCAAATCTCCTTAAGAACTTTTTGTCATTGACTGAAGCTCCTTCAGGATATTCTCGAGTTTGGAGATACCTTTTGATTTCATGGAACCAGGGTTGTTCCACTACTTCTTCGGTATTAATCTCATGATAGTGCGCAGGTTCGTCCATTCGCTCGATGGTGATTTGGGGAGCCTCGTTATCCCAGTTGAGTTTAAACATGGAGGACATTGTAGCTAGAGCATCTGCTAGCTGATTTTCCTCTCGTGGAAAATGCTCGAAGGTAATCTGCTCGAAATGAGGCAGCAATGTCAGGACATGTTCTTTGTATGGGATAAGATTAGGATGTTTGGTATCCCACTCTCTTTTGACTTGACTGATAACCAAATCCGAGTCCCCAAATACTACCAAATATTTGATTCCCAAGTCTATAGCAGCCTTGAGACCAAAGATGCAGGCTTCGTATTCGGCCATGTTGTTGGTACAGCTGAAGCAAAGTCGGGCAGTGAAGGGTGTATGGCAACCTTCCGGAGAAATGAGTACCGCACCGATACCATTGCCAAGTGCATTTGAAGCACCATCAAAGTACATGGTCTGTTACTTTCAATGTTGTCCAATGTCATGATGTCCTCGTCAGGGAAGTCGAATCTCATAGATTGGTAATCTTCGACGGCTTGATGAGCTAGATGGTCAGCTAGTACACTCCCCTTTATAGCTTTTTGGGTCGTGTACTAGATATCATATTCAGTCAGGATCATTTGCCATCTAGCGATTCTTCCAGATAAAGCAGGCTTCTCGAAGATGTACTTAATCGGATCCATTTTAGAAATTAGCAAAGTGGTATGTGTCAACATATACTGTCTTAGCCGGCGAGCAGCCCATACCAAAGCGCAGCAAGTTTTCTCGAGCAGTGAGTAACGAGTCTCACAGTGGGTAAACTTTTTGCTAAGGTAATAAATGGCATGCTCTTTTCGACCAGACTCGTCATGTTGGCCCAGTACGCACCCCATTGAGTTATCCAAAACAGTCAGATACATGATTAGCGGCCTTCCTTCGACGGGTGGCATCAAGATAGGAGGTTCCAGCAAATACTCCTTGATCTTATCAAAAGCAACTTGACAATCATTGTTCCATTCAACCACCTGATCTTTCTTCAACAGCTTGAAGATTGGCTCACAGGTAGATGTTAGGTGAGAGATGAACCTCGCAATATATTTTAAGCGTCCCAAGAAACCTCTAACCTCCTTTTCAGTGCGGGGGGCAGGCATTTCTTGTATAGCTTTTACTTTAGCTGGATCAACCTCAATGCCTTTGTTGCTGACAATAAATCCCAAACGTTTACCAGACCTAACTCCAAAAGTGCACTTGCCCGGGTTTAGTCTGAGCTTATACTCCTTCAATCTGACAAACAGCTTTTGCAGATGATCGAGATGTTCTTCTTCTGTCTGTGAACGGGCTATCATGTCGTCTACGTAGACTTCGATCTCATGATGTATCATGTCATGAAACAAAGCTACCATGGCGCGTTGATAGGTTGCCCCGGCATTCTTCAGTCCGAATGGCATCACTTTGTAGCAGAAGGTACCCCACTGCGTGACAAAAGTAGTCTTCTCCATGTCTTCGGGGGCCATTTTGATCTGGTTGTATCCCGAGAATTCATCCATGAAGGAAAATACCTTGTGTTGAGTTGTGTTGTCAACCAAGATGTCGATGTGTGGCAGTGGAAAATCGTCTTTAGGGCTAGCCCTGTTCAAATTCTTGTAGTCTACACACATTCTGACTTTGCCGTCCTTTTTAGGCACGGGCACAATGTTAGCAACCCATTATGGATAGGAAGTAACTGCCAGAAAGCCAGCGTTGAATTGCTTCATTACCTCAGCTTTGATCTTCTCACACATGTCGGGCCTCATTCGACGGACTTTTTGCTTGATCGGTGGACAGTCTTCTCTTGTAGGGAGACGGTGAACCACGATATATGTATCCAATCCCGGCATGTCTTCATAGGACCAGGCGAAGATTTCGACATATTCATTCAACAACTACACTAAGAGCTTTTTGACACTTGGCTCCAGGTTGGCACCCACTTTTACCTCTTTCTTGTCTTCCTCTGTTCCCAAGTTGATGGTCTCTAGCAACTCTTCATGGGGCAGAATAGCCCTTTCCTCTTGTTGCAAAAGTCTGGCTAACTCTCCAGGCACTTCACAGTCTTTATCACCTTCGTACTCGGCATGATTGACCAAATCTTCAGAGTTACTGAAGGCTAAAGCAGAATAGTCACCCATGGAATCCGGAGTGGATGGGTACCTGTGTTTTGTGAGTGTGGGTGTGTGTAAGGGATAGCCATCCTTAAATAAAACAAAATGTAAAAGGAAAGAAAATGAACACAACAATTTATAGATGAAAACGTACAATGATTCATTTAAACATGGCATATGATAATGAACAAATCCCACCCTTACAAATGGACCTATATGCCCCGGGTAATGCATAAGGCAAAAAGAGTGTGTACGAATTGTTTAATTATTACAGACCAAAATAGGAAATTGTTCAAAGATAAATTACTGGTTGATGAAAGTGATGGGAACGAAGTCTTTCGCTTCCCAGTTGTTTAATCCTCCTTCGACGGTTGGAAAGATCCAATCTTCAAAGTTGTCTTCTTCATCATCATCTTCTAAGGCATTAATTCCATGGTGAGTGATTTTAAAGGGTGGTCCTCCGGCCCAGGAGCGACGCACCGCTTTCAGGCCAGCAGCAGTAAAACCTAGTCTGAACTTGTCTGTCTTGTGAGGAAAACCAGGTAGTTTCCCCCACACTGTACTCCTTCCTTCTTTAATTACAGCCTCCGCATCCTTGAGAGATGCCATCCGAGATACAGGCTTGGAAACAATAGGCACATCAGTCATTGTCTTTGCCACTGCGACTTCAGGAGAAACTTCCTCAAAATGTTGGAAAGGCGTTTCTATGAATTCGCCATCCAACTCCACATAGCGGAAGGAGTTGAGGTGACTTATCATGTACTCTTCCTCACCGTGCACCGTGATGATCTTACCCTGAACAGGATACTTTAGCATTTTGTGTAAAGAGGAGGTAACTGCCCCAGCATAGTGGATCCATGGCCTTCCCAACAAGCATGAATATGAAGGACGGATGTCCATCACATAAAAGGTAGAGTTGAAGGTCTCGGTGCCCACTTTTATTGGGATGTCCACCTCTCCAACCGTCGAAGTCCCTAACAATGATGTTACTGGGTTTTAAAGTCAAACCTTCGCAGTCTAGCCTGTCCAACGCCTTCTTCGGGAGGACATTCAAAGATGAACCAATATCAACTAGGATATGGGCAAGTGTAGTCCCTCTGCACTCTATCGAGACATGCAGTGCATCATTGTGCTTCCTTCCCTTAGAAGTCAAATCAGCATCAGAAAGCCCAAGGCCATTATCGGCAGTAAGGCTAGCCACGCACTCTTGAAACTGGTCAGCAGAAGTTTCTTGAGGCGCGTGTGCCATCTTTAGAAATTTGATTAAGGCCTTGGCATGAGCCTCATAGCAGAGTAGGAGAGCCAACATGGAGATTTTGGAAGGGGTCTTCCCTAGCTGCTCCACGACATCGTAGTCGCTCTTCTTGATTATCTTTAAGATTTCTTCCATCTCTTTCTGGGTGGTTTCGGGGATTACCACAGTCTGAGCCTTCATCCTGACAGGCGCTTCTAGTGTCCCCTTACCCTTATCGGTAGTATCAACAGAGGGTCTAACTTCAGGAGTATCCAATTCTTCAATTATCAGGCTTCGCACAGATGGCTTGACAGGCACAGAAGCTTTCGAGGGTACGAAGAGTGCTCGTGGAGGAGCAATCTCCGGAGAGAAGATCCTTTCGCTGCGAGTTATCTTGCTTGTTCCCGCAATATTCCCTATATCAGGGGTTTCATCATCAAAAATCTCTTGGACTGATTCAATCTGTTTGACACCATGGTAGAAGATTTCTCCTCTATAATTCCATGGCATCGTCTTGTTAGATTTATACAGGACAGGCCCCGGCATGGTGATTTTCAACGGCACAAACGTAGGATTAGGCGTAATCTTGACAGGCCTTTTGCAGGTCTTGAGAAGATTGTCGGAGATGGTTATTATTGCAATGTCATTGGTAGGAATAACAAAGGTAGCAGGAGTAATAGGAGTGGTCGTATCAACAGGAGTCTTTTGAAAGAGTATCTCTTGGGCATCCATCAGGCGTTGGATGCCTGATTTCAACATTGGGCAGTCAGCTCGTATGTTTAAACAAAAGTAACAGTCTTTTCCACAGCCTGGGAATATCCCAGCTTTCATCAAATTCACTTTAATCACAGGTAACGAAGTCAAAAGGTCAGCAACATTGGTAACATGAAGATCTTCCGTAACGGCATGAACATTATGACCGTGCTTGGGCATTGGAGCGGATATCACGTTGGGTTTTTCAGGAGCATCAAACTCTACCTCCTTGGCGTCTATCAGGTCTTGGATCTTGTTTTTAAGATCCCAACAGTTGTTGGTATCATGCCCTACACTGTCAGAGTGATACGCACATTTTGCATTGGAGTGATAATAAGGAGAAGAGGTATTAGGGTTCTTCGGCGTTTCTTTCAAATTGGTGAGATTCAGCTTTAACAAATGAGGGAGGACTTGAGCCGGTGTCATGTTGATTCGGGTGAATTTCCGTTGTGGCCTTTCTACCCTTTGCTGGTTAGATCTTGGTTGATTGCTATGAGATTGATCGGTTGAAGAGTTTTGAATCATCACATCCCCTACCGTTGGTCGATGCTCCGCTCTTCCTTGATTTTTTTGAGAATACACAGCAGAGGCTTCTTTCTTGGCTGGGAAGGTCTTCTTAACAGCAGTGGGAGCGGAGGCATCCTTCTGAATTTTACCACTTTTAATGCCAGCCTCGACCCTTTCACTGATCAAAATTAATTCAGTGAATCATGCAGTGGAACTCCCGATTAAATGATTGAAGAATGGGCCAGACAGGGTCCCTAAAAACATGTCAACCAGCTCTCTATCCGACAATGGTGGCTGCACAATTCCAGCCAGATCACGCCACTTCTGGGCATACTCTTTAAATCCCTCATTAGAAGCCATACCCATACTCTGTAGTTGAGTACGCGTAGGCGCTAAATAAGCATTGTATTAGTATTGACGGTAGAACGCAGCAGCTAAATCTTCCCAGTTATGAACATTTGATCTCTCGAGTTGATAGAACCAGTCCAATTGTGTGCCTGACAAACTGTCTTGAAAAAAGTGGACCCAAAGATCCTTATCAGATGAGTGAGGTTGGATCTTTCTGACGTAGGATCTCAGATGCATCTTTGGACAGGACAAACCGTCATACTTATCAAATGTAGGTACTTCGAACTTGAGAGGAATGACGATTCTAGCGACCAACCCTAGTTCTTCAAAATCCAAACCAGGTACCCTTTGCAACTCCATGGCTGCCAACCGATCCTCAAGATTTTTATACTTATCATCCGCCGGGGGATATTGCTGTTCGGAGTAATCTTCATCCTCTTCCTCTTCTACTTCTTCAACTTCAGATTCGGAAGGCATTGCAACTCCTTTTCCTTTACCAGCCCCTTCATCAAACGTCAAAGGGAACTCGAGGGCCTTTCTAGCCTGGCTTTCAAACCTTCTTCCTATAGTAACCACACCTGTCCTTATCTTCTTTTTTTTCTTTCTCCAATAGTGCTTTAAGGTCCTCTTGACCCTTTGCCAAGGTCACGAGGAGTTGCTGGAATTGCGAATTCTATGCTTGCAGATCCTTAACCGTCTGCTCCAATTCCATCTTGCTGAAATAAACAGCAGAAAGATAAGGAAACCTGGTGTGAATACCTGTTTATGCATATGATGAATGATATGTTATTCATGTAATGCATTCAAGGATTCAGAAATTCAAATTTGTTGTAAACAAAACGAACACATGTCATATTAAGAAGAAATTTGTTAGTACATAAATGCCCCATGGGCAAAATATTAAAAAAATCTTAATGTAAAAAGACATTGCGCATCCTTTTTGGTGCGATGTAAGTGTTAAGAGTTTCCTCCTCATGAAGTCGGCGGGTAAGCTCCAAAACCTTCTTCTCACTGGCGTAGAAGCTGGCTTCGAAAGTATTCTGTTCTTCTTTGAGTTGGATCCAACTCTTTTGCAATTCTTCCAATGATGTTGGCATGTCTGGATGTAGGAGGGTGTATGGAACCTCTCCTTCCATAACAGGCTCTTTGATCACGGGGAGAATGTGAGGATAAGGCATCATAAGACTCTGGGCGCGGGTTTGTACCCACTTGAGGTAAGGCTCAAGGGGGGTGGAATTCTTGTGCCCCAGTGTCTTACTATCCACTTTGTTGGGCATCCTCCAAGCTCTGATCAACCTTTGTCGAAGTCCCTGCGCATCATTGTCGAAGTCAAAAACTAGGTCAGGAATCAGCATATCATGAGGGCCATCCCTCCGAGCATATCTAAATTGTCTCAAAGATAGACAGGGGTTGTAGGTAATGCCTCCCCTAATGCCAAGTAGTGGGACATTAGGGAATTCCCCACAACGATCAATGATGATAACATTTTCTCTGGACCGAGAACACCAATGAACATCATAATGTGTTAAGGTCATCAATCGTTGTGACCACCTTAAACCCTGCTCATTCTTCAGAAATGATTGTGGAAGGTGAGAAATAAACCACCTTGCTAGAAGAGGAGTACAGCACATGAGAACACCTCTTTTCCTCATTGTTCGTGTGTAAAATGAGTGTAGGATGTCCCCAAGCAATGTAGGCACAGGATTCCGAGATATGAAAATCTTGACAGCATTCACATCTATAAGCTGATCAGGGTTTGGGAACAAGACCAACCCATAGATAAGGAGTGCCACAATCTCTTCAAAGGCTTGTAGATCTAGAGAATTCTAGCAATCTTGTGCCTTCTCAAACAGAAACTTTGCCAAGAAACCCTTGACACCACTTCTGGTTTCCCAATGACCTTTGATATCAGATGGTTGCAAGTTTAATGCTTGAGCAACGTCTTCAGGCTTTGGTTCTTTTTTCGTACCGTTGTAGGGTAGTTGATGAAGAATAGGAATCCTGAAGAGTTGAGAAAATTCCTCCAAAGTAGGTACTAGTTGATAATCAGGGAATGTGAAACAGTGGTGTAGGGGGTCAAAGAACTGGAAGAGAACTTTCACCATGTCTTCTTCAATGTTGGAGTTGACCAAGCTGAGAAGTTTACCATGTCTTTCACTGAAAGGAGAATTCTCTGGTATCTTGGAAGTGAGCTCCTTGAGTTGAGGAGGGATTCTCACAAGATTGACTTGTATTGTTTTCCTGCGAAGAGATTCCATGACCTACAAAACAAGAACAAAGATGAAGATCCAAACCCTTGAAATGGTTAGTGGATGCATATGATGCTTTATGATGTTCATGATGTATGCACAAGCACATGTACAAACAAGTCACACAAGACCCTAGTTTCAGGCTTGCATGAGGTTTCATAGGTAAGTACCCTCTTGAAGTTAGTTGGCTCAACCTGTCCTATAAATAGTAACTGGGTTCTAAGGAGCTCAATATCATTGGATCATTTTCTATGTTCATTTTTTTGGTTTAGCCACTTAACTGGAGACCAAAATATTCCAAGAAAACAACCTTCAATGAGTGTAATATCGAGTATCTACCAACTTCGGACTGCACCAAAGTCGGTCATCTCACTACCCCTAATAAAAGGCCAAGGTGGTCAAGTAAGGTTATAAGAGTTTATTAGTGCTTCATGACATCACTCAGCGGCCCCGTATTCTCTTTGATTGACTCAAAGGCTACCGGTACTCACAAATATGTCGCACTAATATAGCTATTGCTTCAACCATGTCAGTATACCCCACACAGTTTCCACAACGTATTGCTATTTGCCTATGAATGTTTCCCAAATCCGGGTAGAGGATTTCAAGCCCAAACAAGAGAACCAAATGTAAAGCAATCAAAACAATCAAGATAAGCATGCAAAGGGTGATCTAAGCCCTAAGGTTACTCCACTTTTAAAGATTTCCCCAGCAGAGTCACCATTTCTGTGATACGGTGGGAGAACTAACTTGAGGTTTTGCGTTTGTGTTCGCAAATGTTTCGGTTTAGCAAGAGTCGCCACCGACTTTTTATTTTATCCTAAGGAAAGGTCAAAAAGCACAGGAAAGACCTTTGAGATGTTTTCTTGGGTTCGGGGAGTAGATTATAGAAAGGGAATATATTAGCACCCTTTCTATCTATGGTTATCCATGGGCTCCTAGTTACTTGTTTAGATCACTTGCTTTTGCTTTTCAATTGTTTGAAATGGTGCTCTTCAATTGTTTTAAATGGTGCTTTGTGTGTGGTTTTGAAAGATGTTTTGAAAAGAGGCCATCGTTGTGGCGATATTTGTAATGATTCTTGTTTGAATGTATACAAAGATATTTTGTCTTTTGAAAAGTTTTTTTCAAATGTTTGAAAGTTGGATTTTGAAATTGTGTTGTGAAGTGTGTTTGAAAATAGCAAGGATGTTTTGCAAGATTTTGATCAAGTAACTAAGAGTTGTCTACCCTATTTTACTCAAAGATCTTTCTTATGTTTTTAACCCTTTTAACAATGTTGTTTCCACCATTGTATTTGGTGAACAACCTTGTGTTAGGATGTTAAACGGGACAAGCGCGGGTCATCGTGTAGACCATGATAGCAATTGTGTCAAATATCTTTGGCAATTTTTCTTGAGGGACTTGATCATTTTTGTTTAGGCAACCAAGATAGCGTCATCGAGGGACTATGATCTTTCGTTTTGTTTTTGTTTTGCCAAAGTACTATAATGCATACCATGGCTCATTTTGAAGGCAACAAGTGGATTGTAACCCTAGGGGTGCAAGTGTGCATTGTGTTTGTTTTTTCATGCATTTTTGTCTTTGATTAGGTCAAACTATTTGTTAATTTAATTTTGCATATAAACCCTAATTCTCTAATCATGGCATAATTGAAAGTGTAAAGGTGCGAGAATATAAATTCTAAGCTATTACAACATGATTATGGGGATGGGGATACAATTTTAGATAGGGGATTATTTTGCAAGAAATTTAAACCCTAAGTTATTACAACCAAATTGAATTTACAATGCATAATATTTAAATGTACCATATTTAGATAAACAAAATAAATAAATATCAAATAAAATGTATTATGCAAAAAGAAAGAGTTTTTATTTTATTTATGTATGTAAAGTATTTTTAATATGAAAAAAGGGTATAAAGAAATAAAATAAAAAGATTAATTTTATTTATTAAAGGGGTAAACCCTAATTTCTTTAAGAAAATAATATCTTATATTATTTATATGCAAAAAATATATTGATATGTACAAAAATAAAATATATTTAAAAAAAGTGTTTTTTTAGTATAAATAATAATAAAAATAAAATGTAATATTTTTTGTATTTTTATTCTAAGTATTTAAAAAAATAAAAAGTATATTTTTAT
>CATIWC010001041.1:0-126691 GCA_948472305.1 Vicia faba
ACAATTTTAAGACGTTTGCCTTAACTGCCATGGCTACTGAGGAAATTATCGGTAATAATGCGGTCGCTGCTGTCACTGACAAACCGTTTAAGTTTGAGGGTTCCCATTTCAAACGTTGGCAAGCTAAGATGAGATTTTTCTTGACTATCAAGAAGGTTGCCCACGTTCTGACTCAGGATATCCCTGTTGTTCCTTCTGGATCAACCGAACAAACTGATGCTGCAACCATTGTAACTTCTGACATAGCTCCCAGCTCTGCAGAAGCACAAGCTGCTGCGAAAGCCAAAGCCGCAGCACATGATTTACAGCTTCGAAAAGAAATTGCCATATGGCAAGAGAATGACTACCTATGCAAAAATCACATCCTGAACGGTCTTGCTGATGACCTGTACGATTACTACAGTAATTACAACACTGCCAAAGAAGTGTGGGAAGCCTTGCAGAAGAAATTATGATACCGAAGAAGCAGGTGCAAAGAAATATGCTGTCAGCCGCTACTTGAATTACAAGATGGTGGATGAAAAGTCTGTGGAAACTCAAAGCCACGAAATTCAGAAATTGCTCATGAAATCATAACTGAAGGTATGCCTCTGAATGAACAATTTCAAATTGCTGTTATTATTGACAAACTGCCCCCTGCTTGGAAAGATTTCAAAAATATGCTTCGCCATAAAACCAAAGAGTTTTCCATCGAAAGTTTGATTACTCGCCTCCGAATTGAAGAGGAAGCTCGAAGACAAGATCAGAAAGATGAAGTCTTAGTTGTTTCGAACAACAAAAGAAATTCGGTGCGGTTCTGAAGCTACGGGCAAACCATTAAAGATCAGAACCGCAATGCTATGAACCGAATTAAGAATGGGAATCCCTCTAGGGCCCCAAATGCTCCAATTGCTAGGCAGCAACACCACCACAGAGAAATGATGCTCCGGTTTTCACTTGCTACAATTGTGGGAAACCGGTCACATGGCAAAAAGGTGTAAGAGCAGGCCTAAACCTGTTGTTGGCTCAAATGCTCAGGTTAACCTGACTGATGAGCAATTCATTGCTATGATCACTGAAGTCAACATGGTTGGTGGAAGTGATGGTTGGTGGATAGACACTGGCGCCTCTCGTCATGTCTGCTACGATCGTGCTATGTTCAAAACATACATGAATGCTGAAGATAAGAAAGTGTTGTTGGGAGATGCTCACACCACTAAGGTTGCTGGAATTGGAGATGTTGAGCTGAAATTCACCTCAGGAAAGACTTTGATCTTGAAGGACGTCATGCACGTTCCTGAAATTAGGAAGAATCTTGTTTCTGGTTTTCTTTTAAATAAGGCAGGGTTTAGTCAAACTTTAGGGGCAGATTTGTACACCATCACTAAGAATGGTATTTTTGTTGGGAAAGGGTACGCCACTGATGGCATGTTTAAGTTGAATGTTGATTTTAATAAGATTTCTCCTTCTGTTTACTCTTTGTGTGATTTTAATATTTGGCATACTAGACTTTGTCACGTTAATAAGCGAATTATGCATAATGCGAGCAACTTGGGCCTAATCCCTAAATTAAGTATTAATGATACAAATAAATGTGAATACTGTAGTCAAGCAAAAATAATCAAGACTTCGCATAAATCAATTAATAAGGAATCTGATCCCCTAGATCTTATACATTCTGATATATGCGAACTAGATGGAAGTTTAACTAGAAACAATAAACGTTATTTTATCACTTTTATTGATGATAATTCAGATTATACTTATGTATACTTAATGAAGAATAAAAGTGAAGCGCTTGAAATGTTTAAGACATATGTAACTGAAATTGAGAATCACTTAGTAAGAAGATTAAGAGACTTCGTAGTGATAGGGGGACTGAATATGATTCTGGTTTATTTAATGACTTTTATAAAGAACATGGAATTATACATGAAACGACTGCTCCATATTCTCCTGAAATGAATGGTAAAGCAGAAAGAAAGAATAGGACTCTTACCGAACTTGTTGTTGCAATTATGATAAATTCTGGTGCTGCTCCTCACTGGTGGGGGGAAATTTTATTGACTGTTTGCTACGTCCTGAATAGAATCCCCAAGTCAAAAAGTAAGATCTCACCATATGAGATATTAAAGAAAAGACAACCAAACTTGTCTTATTTGAGAACTTGGGGCTGCCTGGCTTATGTCAGAATTCCGGATCCGAAACGAGTTAAACTCGCTAGTAGAGCATATGAATGTGTATTCATTGGATATGCAGCAAACAGTAAGGCATATAGGTTCTACGACCTAAATGCAAAAGTAATCATAGAATCAAATGATGTTGAATTCTATGAAGACAAATTTCCTTTCAAACTGAGAAATAGTGGGGGCACCCAATCGAGTCACATTCCTGTGATAAGAAGTACAGAAAACAACAACGAAGTAGAAACAAAACTTCGGAGAAGTAAAAGAGTAAGAGTCGCTAAAGACTATGGGCCTGATTATGCGGCTTATAATATAGAGAAGATCCAATAAATCTTCAAGCAGCATTGTCATCTCTAGATGCAGATTTATGGCAAGAAGCTATAAATGATGAGATAGAATCCCTAGATTCTAACAAGACATGGCACTTAGTAGACTTGCCTCCTGGTTGCAAACCGATCGGTTGTAAATGGGTTCTGAAAAAGAAACTAAAAACTGATGGAACTATTGATAAATACAAGGCTCGCCTTGTAGCCAAGGGTTTTAGACAAAGAGAAAATATAGATTTCTTCGACACTTTCTCTCCAGTCACTAGAATCACATCCATTAGGGTACTTATTTCAATTGCTGCTATTTATAACTTAATAGTACACCAAATGGATGTTAAAACAGCTTTTTTAAATGGTGACTTAGAGGAAGAAATCTATATGGAACAACCAGAAGGGTTGTGATCCATGGACAAGAAAACAAGGTTTGTAAGTTAGACAAGTCTCTATATGGACTAAAACAAGCCCCTAAGCAATGGCATGAAAAATTTGATAACTTAATGATATCAAATGGATATAAAGTGAATGAAAGTGACAAATGCGTTTATTACAAATCTGAGAATCGCATTTGCACTATCATATGTCTTTATGTAGATGATCTACTTATATTTGGATCAAACATTCAGACTATTAATGATGTGAAATCTTTGTGTGCAACAACTTTGATATGAAAGACCTGGGAGAAGCAAATTTAATCCTCGGTATCAAGATCACTAGATCCAAACAAGGAACTTCTTTGGATCAATCACACTATGTGGAAAAGATCTTAAAGAAATATAATTACTTTGATTGTGAACCTGCTAGCACTCCATACGATCCAAGCATGAAACTGTTAAGAACACTGGTGAAAGTGTTAAACAGACAGAATATGCAAGTATCATTGGAAGTCTTAGATATGCTACTGACTGTACTAGACCTGACATTGCATATGTCGTGGGATTGTTGTGCAGGTTTACTAGTAGACCAAGTAATGAACATTGGCAAGCTATTGAGCGAGTCATGAGATATCTTAAAAAGACTGTGAACCTCGGTTTACATTATCAGAGATTTCCTGCTGTACTTGAAGGATACAGTGATGCTGACTGGAATACTTTGTCAGATGATTCCAAAGCTACTAGTGGCTATATATTTAGTATAGCCGGAGGAGCTGTATCTTGGAAATCAAAGAAACAGACCATTCTGGCTCAGTCCACAATGGAGTCTGAAATGATAGCACTAGCCACAGCTAGTGAAGAAGCAAGTTGGTTAAGATGCTTGCTAGCTGAGATTCCCGTATGGGAAAAACCTATGCCAGCTGTGTTGATCCACTGCGATAGTACCGCGGCTATTGCAAAAATTGAGAACCGTTATTATAATGGTAAAAGACGTCAAATAAGAAGAAAGCACAGCACCATTAGAGACTGTATCTCTAAAGGAGCTGTAAGAGTGGATCATGTACGCACTGATGAAAACTTAGCAGATCCTTTGACGAAAGGATTAGCTAGAGAGAAAGTCTATAACACATCATATAAGATGGGACTAATGCCTATATGAATATGAGTTGCTCACAATGGTAACCCGACCTAAATGACTGGAGATCCCAAGAAATAGGTTCAATGGGTAATAACAAGTTGTGAGTGATATGAGATGATCATGCAGAGAAGCATGATTCCTGAAGTAATAAGAGGTGAGATAATAGAAACTCTTAATGAGATCTATACTCTGTATGAGGGAGTACCTAGACTACAGGAGTACTCTTGATAGACTCACCTTGGTGATTGTGGAACTTGGGTCGGTTCCTATGGAATTGCGAGGCAAAATTCCTAGAGCTTTCACTAAACCGGGATACACGTGCAGGGCCATTAAAGCACGGGCTATTAGAATACACCTTAAAGAAAAGGTTGTGTGCGGGTCTGATGTCTGAGATAGAGTTCAAGACAATTGTGTCACTCTTGTTGAATCAGAATCCTACTTGCTACGCAAAGGTTCAAGTCATAGACACCTTTGCTTATGCACCATCTTAGAAACGTCTGACGTTACCTCTAAAATCACCTTTTAAATTCAAGTGGGGGATTGTTGGAAATCTTGGAATGATGACAACTTGGATTGGGAATTGGAATGATTCATTGACATTAATGGGCAATAAATGAGCACATGAATGAACTAGTTTGTGAGTGAATTTGAAAGGATTCATTTAAGTCCCACATTGGAGGGAACACAACTTCTAGTAGTGCATAAATACTCCAACTTGGACACTTGGGTTGGGCCCCAAGGGGCACCCCAATTTTGTTAAGGAGTGAGGACACACCACTAAGTCATCTAGACACACACGCGCGCGCGCCGCCGCCCGCGTCCGTCCGTCCGACCGGCCGGCTCGGCTCGGTTCGGTTCGGTTCGGTTCGGTTCGGTCTAGATGAATTAATTTTTTGAACCGGATTTTGGTGAAAATTAATTATTAATGATTATTAATAATTAATTAATTCGGTGGAATTAATTAGCATTAATTAATTAAAAAATAGTGGAAATTAATTAATATTTAATATTAATTAATTACGGAATTAGTGACGTGTCAATTACTTGCCTTCCAAGAGTCAAAACGCATAACTGTCTGACCAAAGCAATAACAGTTACTTTTGACTGGGCCAATTCAACCCTCTCCCACGTTCTTCCTATTTTTTCGAACCGTTTTGTTGAATTAGTGATTATTTCATTTGCAAATAACTCCAGTATTCACAATCTCGTTTTTCACTTCTTCTCTCTCTCTATTCTGCTTCATCTCAATTTTCTTACTCTGTTTTTTCGACTGCTCCTTCGCAGATACTACGAGTGGTTTCTACACCATCAGAAGGTGTTATTCATAGAACGATTTATCACAGTGCAAGTGATAATCGTATTTTATTCGAACGGGCTGTTTTATCCTGGAGACGTCGCCTATTATCGACTGCCTTGCACTTTGTTGGCATCCGGCGAAACGTCTTAAAGAAAGCGTACCGATCCGCGACTCGACCCGATAAATTTCTCAGTGGCTACTCTTTTTTTTAACTAATCCGTGAACAACAATTTTAAGACGTTTGCCTTAACTGCCATGGCTACTGAGGAAATTATCGGTAATAATGCGGTCGCTGCTGTCACTGACAAACCGTTTAAGTTTGAGGGTTCCCATTTCAAACGTTGGCAAGCTAAGATGAGATTTTTCTTGACTATCAAGAAGGTTGCCCACGTTCTGACTCAGGATATCCCTGTTGTTCCTTCTGGATCAACCGAACAAACTGATGCTGCAACCATTGTAACTTCTGACATAGCTCCCAGCTCTGCAGAAGCACAAGCTGCTGCGAAAGCCAAAGCCGCAGCACATGATTTACAGCTTCGAAAAGAAATTGCCATATGGCAAGAGAATGACTACCTATGCAAAAATCACATCCTGAACGGTCTTGCTGATGACCTGTACGATTACTACAGTAATTACAACACTGCCAAAGAAGTGTGGGAAGCCTTGCAGAAGAAATATGATACCGAAGAAGCAGGTGCAAAGAAATATGCTGTCAGCCGCTACTTGAATTACAAGATGGTGGATGAAAAGTCTGTGGAAACTCAAAGCCACGAAATTCAGAAAATTGCTCATGAAATCATAACTGAAGGTATGCCTCTGAATGAACAATTTCAAATTGCTGTTATTATTGACAAACTGCCCCCTGCTTGGAAAGATTTCAAAAATATGCTTCGCCATAAAACCAAAGAGTTTTCCATCGAAAGTTTGATTACTCGCCTCCGAATTGAAGAGGAAGCTCGAAGACAAGATCAGAAAGATGAAGTCTTAGTTGTTTCGAAACAACAAAAAGAAATTCGGTGCGGTTCTGAAGCCTACGGGCAAACCATTAAAGAATCAGAACCGCATGCTATGAACCGAATTAAGAATGGGAATCCCTCTAGGGCCCCAAATGCTCCAATTGCTAGGCAGCAACCACCACCACAGAGAAATGATGCTCCGGTTTTCACTTGCTACAATTGTGGGAAACCGGGGTCACATGGCAAAAAGGTGTAAGAGCAGGCCTAAACCTGTTGTTGGCTCAAATGCTCAGGTTAACCTGACTGATGAGCAATTCATTGCTATGATCACTGAAGTCAACATGGTTGGTGGAAGTGATGGTTGGTGGATAGACACTGGCGCCTCTCGTCATGTCTGCTACGATCGTGCTATGTTCAAAACATACATGAATGCTGAAGATAAGAAAGTGTTGTTGGGAGATGCTCACACCACTAAGGTTGCTGGAATTGGAGATGTTGAGCTGAAATTCACCTCAGGAAAGACTTTGATCTTGAAGGACGTCATGCACGTTCCTGAAATTAGGAAGAATCTTGTTTCTGGTTTTCTTTTAAATAAGGCAGGGTTTAGTCAAACTTTAGGGGCAGATTTGTACACCATCACTAAGAATGGTATTTTTGTTGGGAAAGGGTACGCCACTGATGGCATGTTTAAGTTGAATGTTGATTTTAATAAGATTTCTCCTTCTGTTTACTCTTTGTGTGATTTTAATATTTGGCATACTAGACTTTGTCACGTTAATAAGCGAATTATGCATAATGCGAGCAACTTGGGCCTAATCCCTAAATTAAGTATTAATGATACAAATAAATGTGAATACTGTAGTCAAGCAAAAATAATCAAGACTTCGCATAAATCAATTAATAAGGAATCTGATCCCCTAGATCTTATACATTCTGATATATGCGAACTAGATGGAAGTTTAACTAGAAACAATAAACGTTATTTTATCACTTTTATTGATGATAATTCAGATTATACTTATGTATACTTAATGAAGAATAAAAGTGAAGCGCTTGAAATGTTTAAGACATATGTAACTGAAATTGAGAATCAACTTAGTAAGAAGATTAAGAGACTTCGTAGTGATAGGGGGACTGAATATGATTCTGGTTTATTTAATGACTTTTATAAAGAACATGGAATTATACATGAAACGACTGCTCCATATTCTCCTGAAATGAATGGTAAAGCAGAAAGAAAGAATAGGACTCTTACCGAACTTGTTGTTGCAATTATGATAAATTCTGGTGCTGCTCCTCACTGGTGGGGGGAAATTTTATTGACTGTTTGCTACGTCCTGAATAGAATCCCCAAGTCAAAAAGTAAGATCTCACCATATGAGATATTAAAGAAAAGACAACCAAACTTGTCTTATTTGAGAACTTGGGGCTGCCTGGCTTATGTCAGAATTCCGGATCCGAAACGAGTTAAACTCGCTAGTAGAGCATATGAATGTGTATTCATTGGATATGCAGCAAACAGTAAGGCATATAGGTTCTACGACCTAAATGCAAAAGTAATCATAGAATCAAATGATGTTGAATTCTATGAAGACAAATTTCCTTTCAAACTGAGAAATAGTGGGGGCACCCAATCGAGTCACATTCCTGTGATAAGAAGTACAGAAAACAACAACGAAGTAGAAACAAAACTTCGGAGAAGTAAAAGAGTAAGAGTCGCTAAAGACTATGGGCCTGATTATGCGGCTTATAATATAGAAGAAGATCCAATAAATCTTCAAGCAGCATTGTCATCTCTAGATGCAGATTTATGGCAAGAAGCTATAAATGATGAGATAGAATCCCTAGATTCTAACAAGACATGGCACTTAGTAGACTTGCCTCCTGGTTGCAAACCGATCGGTTGTAAATGGGTTCTGAAAAAGAAACTAAAACCTGATGGAACTATTGATAAATACAAGGCTCGCCTTGTAGCCAAGGGTTTTAGACAAAGAGAAAATATAGATTTCTTCGACACTTTCTCTCCAGTCACTAGAATCACATCCATTAGGGTACTTATTTCAATTGCTGCTATTTATAACTTAATAGTACACCAAATGGATGTTAAAACAGCTTTTTTAAATGGTGACTTAGAGGAAGAAATCTATATGGAACAACCAGAAGGGTTTGTGATCCATGGACAAGAAAACAAGGTTTGTAAGTTAGACAAGTCTCTATATGGACTAAAACAAGCCCCTAAGCAATGGCATGAAAAATTTGATAACTTAATGATATCAAATGGATATAAAGTGAATGAAAGTGACAAATGCGTTTATTACAAATCTGAGAATCGCATTTGCACTATCATATGTCTTTATGTAGATGATCTACTTATATTTGGATCAAACATTCAGACTATTAATGATGTGAAATCTTTGTTGTGCAACAACTTTGATATGAAAGACCTGGGAGAAGCAAATTTAATCCTCGGTATCAAGATCACTAGATCCAAACAAGGAACTTCTTTGGATCAATCACACTATGTGGAAAAGATCTTAAAGAAATATAATTACTTTGATTGTGAACCTGCTAGCACTCCATACGATCCAAGCATGAAACTGTTTAAGAACACTGGTGAAAGTGTTAAACAGACAGAATATGCAAGTATCATTGGAAGTCTTAGATATGCTACTGACTGTACTAGACCTGACATTGCATATGTCGTGGGATTGTTGTGCAGGTTTACTAGTAGACCAAGTAATGAACATTGGCAAGCTATTGAGCGAGTCATGAGATATCTTAAAAAGACTGTGAACCTCGGTTTACATTATCAGAGATTTCCTGCTGTACTTGAAGGATACAGTGATGCTGACTGGAATACTTTGTCAGATGATTCCAAAGCTACTAGTGGCTATATATTTAGTATAGCCGGAGGAGCTGTATCTTGGAAATCAAAGAAACAGACCATTCTGGCTCAGTCCACAATGGAGTCTGAAATGATAGCACTAGCCACAGCTAGTGAAGAAGCAAGTTGGTTAAGATGCTTGCTAGCTGAGATTCCCGTATGGGAAAAACCTATGCCAGCTGTGTTGATCCACTGCGATAGTACCGCGGCTATTGCAAAAATTGAGAACCGTTATTATAATGGTAAAAGACGTCAAATAAGAAGAAAGCACAGCACCATTAGAGACTGTATCTCTAAAGGAGCTGTAAGAGTGGATCATGTACGCACTGATGAAAACTTAGCAGATCCTTTGACGAAAGGATTAGCTAGAGAGAAAGTCTATAACACATCATATAAGATGGGACTAATGCCTATATGAATATGAGTTGCTCACAATGGTAACCCGACCTAAATGACTGGAGATCCCAAGAAATAGGTTCAATGGGTAATAACAAGTTGTGAGTGATATGAGATGATCATGCAAGAGAAGCATGATTCCTGAAGTAATAAGAGGTTGAGATAATAGAAACTCTTAATGAGATCTATACTCTGTATGAGGGAGTACCTAGACTACAGGAGTACTCTTGATAGACTCACCTTGGTGATTGTGGAACTTGGGTCGGTTCCTATGGAATTGCGAGGCAAAATTCCTAGAGCTTTCACTAAACCGGGATACACGTGCAGGGCCATTAAAGCACGGGCTATTAGAATACACCTTAAAGAAAAGGTTGTGTGCGGGTCTGATGTCTGAGATAGAGTTCAAGACAATTGTGTCACTCTTGTTGAATCAGAATCCTACTTGCTACGCAAAGGTTCAAGTCATAGACACCTTTGCTTATGCACCATCTTAGAAACGTCTGACGTTACCTCTAAAATCACCTTTTAAATTCAAGTGGGGGATTGTTGGAAATCTTGGAATGATGACAACTTGGATTGGGAATTGGAATGATTCATTGACATTAAATGGGCAATAAATGAGCACATGAATGAACTAGTTTGTGAGTGAATTTGAAAGGATTCATTTAAGTCCCACATTGGAGGGAACACAACTTCTAGTAGTGCATAAATACTCCAACTTGGACACTTGGGTTGGGCCCCAAGGGGCACCCCAATTTTGTTAAGGAGTGAGGACACACCACTAAGTCATCTAGACACACACGCGCGCGCGCCGCCGCCGCCGTCCGTCCGTCCGACCGGCCGGCTCGGCTCGGTTCGGTTCGGTTCGGTTCGGTTCGGTCTAGATGAATTAATTTTTTGAACCGGATTTTGGTGAAAATTAATTATTAATGATTATTAATAATTAATTAATTCGGTGGAATTAATTAGCATTAATTAATTAAAAAATAGTGGAAATTAATTAATATTTAATATTAATTAATTACGGAATTAGTGACGTGTCAATTACTTGCCTTCCAAGAGTCAAAACGCATAACTGTCTGACCAAGCAATAACAGTTACTTTTGACTGGGCCAATTCAACCCTCTCCCACGTTCTTCCTATTTTTTCGAACCGTTTTGTTGAATTAGTGATTATTTCATTTGCAAATAACTCCAGTATTCACAATCTCGTTTTTCACTTCTTCTCTCTCTCTATTCTGCTTCATCTCAATTTTCTTACTCTGTTTTTTCGACTGCTCCTTCGCAGATACTACGAGTGGTTTCTACACCATCAGAAGGTGTTATTCATAGAACGATTTATCACAGTGCAAGTGATAATCGTATTTTATTCGAACGGGCTGTTTTATCCTGGAGACGTCGCCTATTATCGACTGCCTTGCACTTTGTTGGCATCCGGCGAAACGTCTTAAAGAAAGCGTACCGATCCGCGACTCGACCCGATAAATTTCTCAGTGGCTACTCTTTTTTTTAACTAATCCGTGAACAACAATTTTAAGACGTTTGCCTTAACTGCCATGGCTACTGAGGAAATTATCGGTAATAATGCGGTCGCTGCTGTCACTGACAAACCGTTTAAGTTTGAGGGTTCCCATTTCAAACGTTGGCAAGCTAAGATGAGATTTTTCTTGACTATCAAGAAGGTTGCCCACGTTCTGACTCAGGATATCCCTGTTGTTCCTTCTGGATCAACCGAACAAACTGATGCTGCAACCATTGTAACTTCTGACATAGCTCCCAGCTCTGCAGAAGCACAAGCTGCTGCGAAAGCCAAAGCCGCAGCACATGATTTACAGCTTCGAAAAGAAATTGCCATATGGCAAGAGAATGACTACCTATGCAAAAATCACATCCTGAACGGTCTTGCTGATGACCTGTACGATTACTACAGTAATTACAACACTGCCAAAGAAGTGTGGGAAGCCTTGCAGAAGAAATATGATACCGAAGAAGCAGGTGCAAAGAAATATGCTGTCAGCCGCTACTTGAATTACAAGATGGTGGATGAAAAGTCTGTGGAAACTCAAAGCCACGAAATTCAGAAAATTGCTCATGAAATCATAACTGAAGGTATGCCTCTGAATGAACAATTTCAAATTGCTGTTATTATTGACAAACTGCCCCCTGCTTGGAAAGATTTCAAAAATATGCTTCGCCATAAAACCAAAGAGTTTTCCATCGAAAGTTTGATTACTCGCCTCCGAATTGAAGAGGAAGCTCGAAGACAAGATCAGAAAGATGAAGTCTTAGTTGTTTCGAACAACAAAAAGAAATTCGGTGCGGTTCTGAAGCCTACGGGCAAACCATTAAAGAATCAGAACCGCAATGCTATGAACCGAATTAAGAATGGGAATCCCTCTAGGGCCCCAAATGCTCCAATTGCTAGGCAGCAACCACCACCACAGAGAAATGATGCTCCGGTTTTCACTTGCTACAATTGTGGGAAACCGGGTCACATGGCAAAAAGGTGTAAGAGCAGGCCTAAACCTGTTGTTGGCTCAAATGCTCAGGTTAACCTGACTGATGAGCAATTCATTGCTATGATCACTGAAGTCAACATGGTTGGTGGAAGTGATGGTTGGTGGATAGACACTGGCGCCTCTCGTCATGTCTGCTACGATCGTGCTATGTTCAAAACATACATGAATGCTGAAGATAAGAAAGTGTTGTTGGGAGATGCTCACACCACTAAGGTTGCTGGAATTGGAGATGTTGAGCTGAAATTCACCTCAGGAAAGACTTTGATCTTGAAGGACGTCATGCACGTTCCTGAAATTAGGAAGAATCTTGTTTCTGGTTTTCTTTTAAATAAGGCAGGGTTTAGTCAAACTTTAGGGGCAGATTTGTACACCATCACTAAGAATGGTATTTTTGTTGGGAAAGGGTACGCCACTGATGGCATGTTTAAGTTGAATGTTGATTTTAATAAGATTTCTCCTTCTGTTTACTCTTTGTGTGATTTTAATATTTGGCATACTAGACTTTGTCACGTTAATAAGCGAATTATGCATAATGCGAGCAACTTGGGCCTAATCCCTAAATTAAGTATTAATGATACAAATAAATGTGAATACTGTAGTCAAGCAAAAATAATCAAGACTTCGCATAAATCAATTAATAAGGAATCTGATCCCCTAGATCTTATACATTCTGATATATGCGAACTAGATGGAAGTTTAACTAGAAACAATAAACGTTATTTTATCACTTTTATTGATGATAATTCAGATTATACTTATGTATACTTAATGAAGAATAAAAGTGAAGCGCTTGAAATGTTTAAGACATATGTAACTGAAATTGAGAATCAACTTAGTAAGAAGATTAAGAGACTTCGTAGTGATAGGGGGACTGAATATGATTCTGGTTTATTTAATGACTTTTATAAAGAACATGGAATTATACATGAAACGACTGCTCCATATTCTCCTGAAATGAATGGTAAAGCAGAAAGAAAGAATAGGACTCTTACCGAACTTGTTGTTGCAATTATGATAAATTCTGGTGCTGCTCCTCACTGGTGGGGGGAAATTTTATTGACTGTTTGCTACGTCCTGAATAGAATCCCCAAGTCAAAAAGTAAGATCTCACCATATGAGATATTAAAGAAAAGACAACCAAACTTGTCTTATTTGAGAACTTGGGGCTGCCTGGCTTATGTCAGAATTCCGGATCCGAAACGAGTTAAACTCGCTAGTAGAGCATATGAATGTGTATTCATTGGATATGCAGCAAACAGTAAGGCATATAGGTTCTACGACCTAAATGCAAAAGTAATCATAGAATCAAATGATGTTGAATTCTATGAAGACAAATTTCCTTTCAAACTGAGAAATAGTGGGGGCACCCAATCGAGTCACATTCCTGTGATAAGAAGTACAGAAAACAACAACGAAGTAGAAACAAAACTTCGGAGAAGTAAAAGAGTAAGAGTCGCTAAAGACTATGGGCCTGATTATGCGGCTTATAATATAGAAGAAGATCCAATAAATCTTCAAGCAGCATTGTCATCTCTAGATGCAGATTTATGGCAAGAAGCTATAAATGATGAGATAGAATCCCTAGATTCTAACAAGACATGGCACTTAGTAGACTTGCCTCCTGGTTGCAAACCGATCGGTTGTAAATGGGTTCTGAAAAAGAAACTAAAACCTGATGGAACTATTGATAAATACAAGGCTCGCCTTGTAGCCAAGGGTTTTAGACAAAGAGAAAATATAGATTTCTTCGACACTTTCTCTCCAGTCACTAGAATCACATCCATTAGGGTACTTATTTCAATTGCTGCTATTTATAACTTAATAGTACACCAAATGGATGTTAAAACAGCTTTTTTAAATGGTGACTTAGAGGAAGAAATCTATATGGAACAACCAGAAGGGTTTGTGATCCATGGACAAGAAAACAAGGTTTGTAAGTTAGACAAGTCTCTATATGGACTAAAACAAGCCCCTAAGCAATGGCATGAAAAATTTGATAACTTAATGATATCAAATGGATATAAAGTGAATGAAAGTGACAAATGCGTTTATTACAAATCTGAGAATCGCATTTGCACTATCATATGTCTTTATGTAGATGATCTACTTATATTTGGATCAAACATTCAGACTATTAATGATGTGAAATCTTTGTTGTGCAACAACTTTGATATGAAAGACCTGGGAGAAGCAAATTTAATCCTCGGTATCAAGATCACTAGATCCAAACAAGGAACTTCTTTGGATCAATCACACTATGTGGAAAAGATCTTAAAGAAATATAATTACTTTGATTGTGAACCTGCTAGCACTCCATACGATCCAAGCATGAAACTGTTTAAGAACACTGGTGAAAGTGTTAAACAGACAGAATATGCAAGTATCATTGGAAGTCTTAGATATGCTACTGACTGTACTAGACCTGACATTGCATATGTCGTGGGATTGTTGTGCAGGTTTACTAGTAGACCAAGTAATGAACATTGGCAAGCTATTGAGCGAGTCATGAGATATCTTAAAAAGACTGTGAACCTCGGTTTACATTATCAGAGATTTCCTGCTGTACTTGAAGGATACAGTGATGCTGACTGGAATACTTTGTCAGATGATTCCAAAGCTACTAGTGGCTATATATTTAGTATAGCCGGAGGAGCTGTATCTTGGAAATCAAAGAAACAGACCATTCTGGCTCAGTCCACAATGGAGTCTGAAATGATAGCACTAGCCACAGCTAGTGAAGAAGCAAGTTGGTTAAGATGCTTGCTAGCTGAGATTCCCGTATGGGAAAAACCTATGCCAGCTGTGTTGATCCACTGCGATAGTACCGCGGCTATTGCAAAAATTGAGAACCGTTATTATAATGGTAAAAGACGTCAAATAAGAAGAAAGCACAGCACCATTAGAGACTGTATCTCTAAAGGAGCTGTAAGAGTGGATCATGTACGCACTGATGAAAACTTAGCAGATCCTTTGACGAAAGGATTAGCTAGAGAGAAAGTCTATAACACATCATATAAGATGGGACTAATGCCTATATGAATATGAGTTGCTCACAATGGTAACCCGACCTAAATGACTGGAGATCCCAAGAAATAGGTTCAATGGGTAATAACAAGTTGTGAGTGATATGAGATGATCATGCAAGAGAAGCATGATTCCTGAAGTAATAAGAGGTTGAGATAATAGAAACTCTTAATGAGATCTATACTCTGTATGAGGGAGTACCTAGACTACAGGAGTACTCTTGATAGACTCACCTTGGTGATTGTGGAACTTGGGTCGGTTCCTATGGAATTGCGAGGCAAAATTCCTAGAGCTTTCACTAAACCGGGATACACGTGCAGGGCCATTAAAGCACGGGCTATTAGAATACACCTTAAAGAAAAGGTTGTGTGCGGGTCTGATGTCTGAGATAGAGTTCAAGACAATTGTGTCACTCTTGTTGAATCAGAATCCTACTTGCTACGCAAAGGTTCAAGTCATAGACACCTTTGCTTATGCACCATCTTAGAAACGTCTGACGTTACCTCTAAAATCACCTTTTAAATTCAAGTGGGGGATTGTTGGAAATCTTGGAATGATGACAACTTGGATTGGGAATTGGAATGATTCATTGACATTAAATGGGCAATAAATGAGCACATGAATGAACTAGTTTGTGAGTGAATTTGAAAGGATTCATTTAAGTCCCACATTGGAGGGAACACAACTTCTAGTAGTGCATAAATACTCCAACTTGGACACTTGGGTTGGGCCCCAAGGGGCACCCCAATTTTGTTAAGGAGTGAGGACACACCACTAAGTCATCTAGACACACACGCGCGCGCGCCGCCGCCGCCGTCCGTCCGTCCGACCGGCCGGCTCGGCTCGGTTCGGTTCGGTTCGGTTCGGTTCGGTCTAGATGAATTAATTTTTTGAACCGGATTTTGGTGAAAATTAATTATTAATGATTATTAATAATTAATTAATTCGGTGGAATTAATTAGCATTAATTAATTAAAAAATAGTGGAAATTAATTAATATTTAATATTAATTAATTACGGAATTAGTGACGTGTCAATTACTTGCCTTCCAAGAGTCAAAACGCATAACTGTCTGACCAAGCAATAACAGTTACTTTTGACTGGGCCAATTCAACCCTCTCCCACGTTCTTCCTATTTTTTCGAACCGTTTTGTTGAATTAGTGATTATTTCATTTGCAAATAACTCCAGTATTCACAATCTCGTTTTTCACTTCTTCTCTCTCTCTATTCTGCTTCATCTCAATTTTCTTACTCTGTTTTTTCGACTGCTCCTTCGCAGATACTACGAGTGGTTTCTACACCATCAGAAGGTGTTATTCATAGAACGATTTATCACAGTGCAAGTGATAATCGTATTTTATTCGAACGGGCTGTTTTATCCTGGAGACGTCGCCTATTATCGACTGCCTTGCACTTTGTTGGCATCCGGCGAAACGTCTTAAAGAAAGCGTACCGATCCGCGACTCGACCCGATAAATTTCTCAGTGGCTACTCTTTTTTTTAACTAATCCGTGAACAACAATTTTAAGACGTTTGCCTTAACTGCCATGGCTACTGAGGAAATTATCGGTAATAATGCGGTCGCTGCTGTCACTGACAAACCGTTTAAGTTTGAGGGTTCCCATTTCAAACGTTGGCAAGCTAAGATGAGATTTTTCTTGACTATCAAGAAGGTTGCCCACGTTCTGACTCAGGATATCCCTGTTGTTCCTTCTGGATCAACCGAACAAACTGATGCTGCAACCATTGTAACTTCTGACATAGCTCCCAGCTCTGCAGAAGCACAAGCTGCTGCGAAAGCCAAAGCCGCAGCACATGATTTACAGCTTCGAAAAGAAATTGCCATATGGCAAGAGAATGACTACCTATGCAAAAATCACATCCTGAACGGTCTTGCTGATGACCTGTACGATTACTACAGTAATTACAACACTGCCAAAGAAGTGTGGGAAGCCTTGCAGAAGAAATATGATACCGAAGAAGCAGGTGCAAAGAAATATGCTGTCAGCCGCTACTTGAATTACAAGATGGTGGATGAAAAGTCTGTGGAAACTCAAAGCCACGAAATTCAGAAAATTGCTCATGAAATCATAACTGAAGGTATGCCTCTGAATGAACAATTTCAAATTGCTGTTATTATTGACAAACTGCCCCCTGCTTGGAAAGATTTCAAAAATATGCTTCGCCATAAAACCAAAGAGTTTTCCATCGAAAGTTTGATTACTCGCCTCCGAATTGAAGAGGAAGCTCGAAGACAAGATCAGAAAGATGAAGTCTTAGTTGTTTCGAACAACAAAAAGAAATTCGGTGCGGTTCTGAAGCCTACGGGCAAACCATTAAAGAATCAGAACCGCAATGCTATGAACCGAATTAAGAATGGGAATCCCTCTAGGGCCCCAAATGCTCCAATTGCTAGGCAGCAACCACCACCACAGAGAAATGATGCTCCGGTTTTCACTTGCTACAATTGTGGGAAACCGGGTCACATGGCAAAAAGGTGTAAGAGCAGGCCTAAACCTGTTGTTGGCTCAAATGCTCAGGTTAACCTGACTGATGAGCAATTCATTGCTATGATCACTGAAGTCAACATGGTTGGTGGAAGTGATGGTTGGTGGATAGACACTGGCGCCTCTCGTCATGTCTGCTACGATCGTGCTATGTTCAAAACATACATGAATGCTGAAGATAAGAAAGTGTTGTTGGGAGATGCTCACACCACTAAGGTTGCTGGAATTGGAGATGTTGAGCTGAAATTCACCTCAGGAAAGACTTTGATCTTGAAGGACGTCATGCACGTTCCTGAAATTAGGAAGAATCTTGTTTCTGGTTTTCTTTTAAATAAGGCAGGGTTTAGTCAAACTTTAGGGGCAGATTTGTACACCATCACTAAGAATGGTATTTTTGTTGGGAAAGGGTACGCCACTGATGGCATGTTTAAGTTGAATGTTGATTTTAATAAGATTTCTCCTTCTGTTTACTCTTTGTGTGATTTTAATATTTGGCATACTAGACTTTGTCACGTTAATAAGCGAATTATGCATAATGCGAGCAACTTGGGCCTAATCCCTAAATTAAGTATTAATGATACAAATAAATGTGAATACTGTAGTCAAGCAAAAATAATCAAGACTTCGCATAAATCAATTAATAAGGAATCTGATCCCCTAGATCTTATACATTCTGATATATGCGAACTAGATGGAAGTTTAACTAGAAACAATAAACGTTATTTTATCACTTTTATTGATGATAATTCAGATTATACTTATGTATACTTAATGAAGAATAAAAGTGAAGCGCTTGAAATGTTTAAGACATATGTAACTGAAATTGAGAATCAACTTAGTAAGAAGATTAAGAGACTTCGTAGTGATAGGGGGACTGAATATGATTCTGGTTTATTTAATGACTTTTATAAAGAACATGGAATTATACATGAAACGACTGCTCCATATTCTCCTGAAATGAATGGTAAAGCAGAAAGAAAGAATAGGACTCTTACCGAACTTGTTGTTGCAATTATGATAAATTCTGGTGCTGCTCCTCACTGGTGGGGGGAAATTTTATTGACTGTTTGCTACGTCCTGAATAGAATCCCCAAGTCAAAAAGTAAGATCTCACCATATGAGATATTAAAGAAAAGACAACCAAACTTGTCTTATTTGAGAACTTGGGGCTGCCTGGCTTATGTCAGAATTCCGGATCCGAAACGAGTTAAACTCGCTAGTAGAGCATATGAATGTGTATTCATTGGATATGCAGCAAACAGTAAGGCATATAGGTTCTACGACCTAAATGCAAAAGTAATCATAGAATCAAATGATGTTGAATTCTATGAAGACAAATTTCCTTTCAAACTGAGAAATAGTGGGGGCACCCAATCGAGTCACATTCCTGTGATAAGAAGTACAGAAAACAACAACGAAGTAGAAACAAAACTTCGGAGAAGTAAAAGAGTAAGAGTCGCTAAAGACTATGGGCCTGATTATGCGGCTTATAATATAGAAGAAGATCCAATAAATCTTCAAGCAGCATTGTCATCTCTAGATGCAGATTTATGGCAAGAAGCTATAAATGATGAGATAGAATCCCTAGATTCTAACAAGACATGGCACTTAGTAGACTTGCCTCCTGGTTGCAAACCGATCGGTTGTAAATGGGTTCTGAAAAAGAAACTAAAACCTGATGGAACTATTGATAAATACAAGGCTCGCCTTGTAGCCAAGGGTTTTAGACAAAGAGAAAATATAGATTTCTTCGACACTTTCTCTCCAGTCACTAGAATCACATCCATTAGGGTACTTATTTCAATTGCTGCTATTTATAACTTAATAGTACACCAAATGGATGTTAAAACAGCTTTTTTAAATGGTGACTTAGAGGAAGAAATCTATATGGAACAACCAGAAGGGTTTGTGATCCATGGACAAGAAAACAAGGTTTGTAAGTTAGACAAGTCTCTATATGGACTAAAACAAGCCCCTAAGCAATGGCATGAAAAATTTGATAACTTAATGATATCAAATGGATATAAAGTGAATGAAAGTGACAAATGCGTTTATTACAAATCTGAGAATCGCATTTGCACTATCATATGTCTTTATGTAGATGATCTACTTATATTTGGATCAAACATTCAGACTATTAATGATGTGAAATCTTTGTTGTGCAACAACTTTGATATGAAAGACCTGGGAGAAGCAAATTTAATCCTCGGTATCAAGATCACTAGATCCAAACAAGGAACTTCTTTGGATCAATCACACTATGTGGAAAAGATCTTAAAGAAATATAATTACTTTGATTGTGAACCTGCTAGCACTCCATACGATCCAAGCATGAAACTGTTTAAGAACACTGGTGAAAGTGTTAAACAGACAGAATATGCAAGTATCATTGGAAGTCTTAGATATGCTACTGACTGTACTAGACCTGACATTGCATATGTCGTGGGATTGTTGTGCAGGTTTACTAGTAGACCAAGTAATGAACATTGGCAAGCTATTGAGCGAGTCATGAGATATCTTAAAAAGACTGTGAACCTCGGTTTACATTATCAGAGATTTCCTGCTGTACTTGAAGGATACAGTGATGCTGACTGGAATACTTTGTCAGATGATTCCAAAGCTACTAGTGGCTATATATTTAGTATAGCCGGAGGAGCTGTATCTTGGAAATCAAAGAAACAGACCATTCTGGCTCAGTCCACAATGGAGTCTGAAATGATAGCACTAGCCACAGCTAGTGAAGAAGCAAGTTGGTTAAGATGCTTGCTAGCTGAGATTCCCGTATGGGAAAAACCTATGCCAGCTGTGTTGATCCACTGCGATAGTACCGCGGCTATTGCAAAAATTGAGAACCGTTATTATAATGGTAAAAGACGTCAAATAAGAAGAAAGCACAGCACCATTAGAGACTGTATCTCTAAAGGAGCTGTAAGAGTGGATCATGTACGCACTGATGAAAACTTAGCAGATCCTTTGACGAAAGGATTAGCTAGAGAGAAAGTCTATAACACATCATATAAGATGGGACTAATGCCTATATGAATATGAGTTGCTCACAATGGTAACCCGACCTAAATGACTGGAGATCCCAAGAAATAGGTTCAATGGGTAATAACAAGTTGTGAGTGATATGAGATGATCATGCAAGAGAAGCATGATTCCTGAAGTAATAAGAGGTTGAGATAATAGAAACTCTTAATGAGATCTATACTCTGTATGAGGGAGTACCTAGACTACAGGAGTACTCTTGATAGACTCACCTTGGTGATTGTGGAACTTGGGTCGGTTCCTATGGAATTGCGAGGCAAAATTCCTAGAGCTTTCACTAAACCGGGATACACGTGCAGGGCCATTAAAGCACGGGCTATTAGAATACACCTTAAAGAAAAGGTTGTGTGCGGGTCTGATGTCTGAGATAGAGTTCAAGACAATTGTGTCACTCTTGTTGAATCAGAATCCTACTTGCTACGCAAAGGTTCAAGTCATAGACACCTTTGCTTATGCACCATCTTAGAAACGTCTGACGTTACCTCTAAAATCACCTTTTAAATTCAAGTGGGGGATTGTTGGAAATCTTGGAATGATGACAACTTGGATTGGGAATTGGAATGATTCATTGACATTAAATGGGCAATAAATGAGCACATGAATGAACTAGTTTGTGAGTGAATTTGAAAGGATTCATTTAAGTCCCACATTGGAGGGAACACAACTTCTAGTAGTGCATAAATACTCCAACTTGGACACTTGGGTTGGGCCCCAAGGGGCACCCCAATTTTGTTAAGGAGTGAGGACACACCACTAAGTCATCTAGACACACACGCGCGCGCGCCGCCGCCGCCGTCCGTCCGTCCGACCGGCCGGCTCGGCTCGGTTCGGTTCGGTTCGGTTCGGTTCGGTCTAGATGAATTAATTTTTTGAACCGGATTTTGGTGAAAATTAATTATTAATGATTATTAATAATTAATTAATTCGGTGGAATTAATTAGCATTAATTAATTAAAAAATAGTGGAAATTAATTAATATTTAATATTAATTAATTACGGAATTAGTGACGTGTCAATTACTTGCCTTCCAAGAGTCAAAACGCATAACTGTCTGACCAAGCAATAACAGTTACTTTTGACTGGGCCAATTCAACCCTCTCCCACGTTCTTCCTATTTTTTCGAACCGTTTTGTTGAATTAGTGATTATTTCATTTGCAAATAACTCCAGTATTCACAATCTCGTTTTTCACTTCTTCTCTCTCTCTATTCTGCTTCATCTCAATTTTCTTACTCTGTTTTTTCGACTGCTCCTTCGCAGATACTACGAGTGGTTTCTACACCATCAGAAGGTGTTATTCATAGAACGATTTATCACAGTGCAAGTGATAATCGTATTTTATTCGAACGGGCTGTTTTATCCTGGAGACGTCGCCTATTATCGACTGCCTTGCACTTTGTTGGCATCCGGCGAAACGTCTTAAAGAAAGCGTACCGATCCGCGACTCGACCCGATAAATTTCTCAGTGGCTACTCTTTTTTTTAACTAATCCGTGAACAACAATTTTAAGACGTTTGCCTTAACTGCCATGGCTACTGAGGAAATTATCGGTAATAATGCGGTCGCTGCTGTCACTGACAAACCGTTTAAGTTTGAGGGTTCCCATTTCAAACGTTGGCAAGCTAAGATGAGATTTTTCTTGACTATCAAGAAGGTTGCCCACGTTCTGACTCAGGATATCCCTGTTGTTCCTTCTGGATCAACCGAACAAACTGATGCTGCAACCATTGTAACTTCTGACATAGCTCCCAGCTCTGCAGAAGCACAAGCTGCTGCGAAAGCCAAAGCCGCAGCACATGATTTACAGCTTCGAAAAGAAATTGCCATATGGCAAGAGAATGACTACCTATGCAAAAATCACATCCTGAACGGTCTTGCTGATGACCTGTACGATTACTACAGTAATTACAACACTGCCAAAGAAGTGTGGGAAGCCTTGCAGAAGAAATATGATACCGAAGAAGCAGGTGCAAAGAAATATGCTGTCAGCCGCTACTTGAATTACAAGATGGTGGATGAAAAGTCTGTGGAAACTCAAAGCCACGAAATTCAGAAAATTGCTCATGAAATCATAACTGAAGGTATGCCTCTGAATGAACAATTTCAAATTGCTGTTATTATTGACAAACTGCCCCCTGTTATTATTGGAACATATTTTCTTGTATTTGCAGGTTGTGGTGTTGTAGCAGTGGACAAAATCTATGGCTCCGTAACATTTCCAGGTATATGCATCACTTGGGGTTTGGTTGTAACAGTCATGTGTTACTCAGTTGGTCATATCTCCGGAGGACTCTTCAACCCTGCGGTTACCATAACTTGGGCCATCTTTCGCCGAATCAGAATCATAGAAGCTCCACTTTACATTGCTGCTGAGTTACTCGGTTCAACACTTGCGAGTTTAACACTGTCTTTAATGTTTGATATTACGCCAAAATCATTTTTCGGAACTGTGCCAGTTGGATCGAGTGGTCAATCTTTAGCTATGGAGTTCATTATCAGTTTTCTGTTAATGTTTGTTATTTCAGCTGTTACTACGGATGATCGAGCAGTGGATGATTCGGCGAGTATTGCAGTTGGAATGACGATAACGTTGAATCTATTTATAGCAGGACCTGTTTCGGGTGCATCGATGAATCCAGCGAGAAGTATTGGACCTGCAATTGTGATACATATTTACAAAGGTTTATGGATATATGTAGTTGGTCCAATTATTGGAGCTGTAGCTGGAGCACTTGCTTATAACTTTCTTAGATCGGTATACAAACCGAGAGCAGAAATAGCAGCAGAAACGACTTCTACGGGATTAACAAAGGACAATCCAAATTCAGAATTAATACCAGAAGAACCATTGAGGAGCATAAGTATTAGTTGATTTAAGGGTGCATCAATGTTTTTACTTTATTTTCAAGTTGAGTGAGTGAGCTAATTTGTTTTGCTTTTGTTTTATGGAAATTAAAGTGATTAGGGTTTTAGACTGCTTTGCTTTAATATGATTGTTTTCATAACAAGTGTTTGAGTTGTTGTGTAATGAAATTATTATTGCATTTTATTGTAAAATAGTATATACATCGGTTTAGTCTTTTTTGTTTTTATGATATTAGATTTCTCACACTTATTCTCAATGTTTTTTTGTTAATGGCAAAAGATAGATAAGTGAGTACAAGAACTACTCACCAAATACAAACAAACATGCAACTAGAATAGTTTTGCTGGATCTAGAACAGTTTTTAATTTAGATATTTTATGGACTTTGCATGATTGTATTAATTTGTTGGGATGCATGTTGTTTTCGAGAATAGTATTGCTTAGCTGGTTGGTTGTAGGAAGGGATGTAAGTTGGTGGTAGGAAATTGCCACGTAGCATTTAAGTAATCTCAACTTTTTTTCTTCAATAATGATAATGTAAATAAACAATATATATTTAATTCTGCTAATTTATAATATTTTGTTTATACTATATAATAATAAAATATACATAAATTAGTTTTTAATTGAATTTCCTCAACAAAAAATATTTAATGTTAAATTTTTAATTTTACAGTAAGTTTCATTCCTTAAGTTTAAGGAGTCAATGTTGCTACATTATCACATTTTAATGGTAAAAAAATAAGCAACATAATTTAAGGATTAATAAGCCACTAAATTCTCGCTACAAATGTTCTAAGTTGAATGTACCGTTCGTTTTGTCTTATTTAGCTTTCGAATATAAGAAGATGAGAACCATCTAGAACTCTTCGTAGAAATTGGATAGTGGTTCCTCTCATTTGAAGTATTTCTTATACTTCCTATAATTCTATGAGGTTACTTTTTTCATATTTAGGGATGGAGAATTGTAATACCTCCTAAATTCCGCATAAAATAAACGGTATAATCAGAGTAGTTTAGCATGTATAACAAAGAGGGCATCACATGTACTTCACGAAACTCAAGAAATTCATATGCATTGGTCATGATCATAACACGCATTTAGAATAATATTCTATATAATAATATATATGCATCTAGCAGCGGAAAATAAATTTTTTCATAACGGTAATAATGATTGAAATCTCATACTGGCAATCATACCATAAAATATTCGACATCAAAGGCCATCATCACATACATCTCAATCCAACATAAATATTCAGAGAGTATAACAACATCTCTCAATAAACATGAATATAACAAAATAAACATGAATCTAAACGATTTTCGTGTTACATAGACTAGAGTATGACTCACTACCTAGTAAAACGGATAAATAAAGGACTAGCTCCTCCAACTACTCCTTGTTAGAAGCATCATCGCTATGCTCGGTACCTGAGTGATGTCGTATAAAACATCATTTCAACAGAAGGGTGAGAATTCATATCATTATAGAAATATATAATAATATGTAATGCAACACATACAAGCATCAATCGAATTCATCACACTTCACATAATCATGTATTCATCATACTTCGCATCAATTCACATGATTACATATACAACATTGTTCAATGATTTAATATTCAAAGGTAACCAATCACAATTACCACAAATGTAACATTCACACTAAAATCACATAATGCACACAATTTAACATTTCACATCGACATATGTGACTTTAATACAACTCAATGCAAATGCATGTGGTATCAATTGTTATCATTTCCGGTCCTTCCGAGTCCATATCTCTAAGACAGATAACCACCAATAAAAGCTCGTCAACCGTAAGCTTTCAAACCCCTCAGCATTGGGTTTGGGACAAGCCATTAATTCTCACGAAAACTAGCAGACATTGCCTCTTGACACGAATGATGTATGTGCAATCTCAATAAATCATTTGCAAATTAAGAACATCTTAATCATACACACTACAAGAAATATGCTCTCCAGCGACGTGTTTTAGTGGTGTGATTATCATGTCACAAAAATTTGGAGTTGCAGGGTGATAATCACGTCACTACATTATTTTAACATTTAAGTAATAAAAGCAAGGTTTGGTCTGCGTCAGTCAGATTTTTTTTGTATAAAAAAATTGCGACGTAGGAAACACGTCACAACATAAAAAGTAGAATAAAAATATATTAAGCGTCGAGCGTTTTGAAGGGAGAATTTTGAATTTTTCAAAAAAAATTATTGTGACATGTTTAACACATCGCAATTTTTAAGAAGAAAAAACTTTGTCTTTAACATGATGTACTTCTGAAATGTGCAGGTTGACTGAATAAAAATATAATCGTTGTAGGAGTTACGACGTGAATATCATGTGGTAAGGTTGCGACGTGAAATTTACGTCGTTGATTGGTTAATATTTAAATTATAATGTTTGGGGGTTGCGACGTGAATCTCACGTGGCAAGGTTGCGACGTGAAATTCACGTCGCTGATTGGTTAATAAACATACACGCTCTCTCTTTCCAGAAACTATTTGTGTTTTTTCCTACCTTCTTTTCTTCTTTCTCTCTTATGTCTTCTTCCATTTCAATTCAATTCTTATTCTCCATAACATCCATATTCAATTCAAAATTTCTTTTGTAACAAAGGTATAATATTTCTTCAATTTATTTTTAATATTTTCGTTTTAGGTTAATATTGTGATATTGATTTATGTTTTTTTTGTCAAGAAATAAAGAGATTAGAAGGAAGATTCAACAAAAGGGTTGTACAAGAAGTTGAAGGAGATTGAAGAATAGATATTTATGTTATTTAATTATATTTTAAATTTGTTATATATGTATATATTAATTATATTGTTGGTTGTTGTTTGAATTTTTTTTAATTTGATATATAGTTATGTATATATATATAGTGTAAAAGAAAAAAAATTATGCTTTTTTTATTATAAAATATGTAGTTATATATATATATATATATATATATATATATATATATATATATATATATATATATATATATATATATATATATATATATATATATATATATTAAAATAGAATATAGAAAAGAATATTAAACATAGTAATTATTTTTAACAATATATTTTAATAATAAATAGGTAAAATGCCAGCTCGAATTGATAAGAGTAAGGATAGTGGTAAAAAGTTTCAACGTCCGAGGTTAGTAACATGTAAGGCACCTCAGTCGACCATGTGCCCTTCTCCGCAGAGTCATATCGATCTTATGTCCATGGTTAGTACTCAGCCTTTTGTGCCATTACTCTTCTCTCAAAATATGTCATTCTCATCTAGGAGTTCTTCTTTTATTAGCCCATATGGGGTACTGTTGTACCCCAAAATTTTCCCTCCCTTTTTCACAAGAAATCACAACCCTAGGGTTTTCTCTGATTTTTGAGATTGGCTCATGAATTGATCAAACAGACTTTCCTTTGGCAGTAAATCAAGAATCAGGGTTTCTCTCGCATTTCTCAGAAGAAATTAAGTCCATAGAAATTCAATGTCATGTTACATTGTTTTCACACTTTTTAAGCCTACTAAAAGATTGTTGTTTGTCCTCAAGTTTTGTTTATCTGGGATAAGAGATAGGAGCTGAAACTGTCTAATCCAGATTAACCAGATAGTGTGCGCCTGTTAAAACATCTGCTTGTTATTAGAATGAAATGTTTGCCAGTTAATGGAAATGCTTGTTGGTTTGGAATGCACAACGCGTATGTTGATTGGTATATTGATGCAAAGAGATTGTAGAGTTTTTATGGATTACTTGGATTTTAAGTCATCTGTATTAAAAATGGTGGAATGCAATTTCAGTCATTATTTTTAATCAGGAATCTTAAATATAAAAGTGAAGAGGCAAAGGAAAATTTGAAAAGATATTTGACAGTAGAAATTTTCTTTTGGATAAAGACTTTTATTTACTTCAAATGTTGTTACAAAATTTATTTGAATATTGTAAGATTACAACTTATAGTATTTAAGATAATATTTGTTTACAATAAATGAAAAAATAAAGCTAAGCCTAATCTCCTAATATCTTTGACTTCTACTGCTTCCTCTATCATCCAATTGGTACTCACCTGCAAAAGACAGAAGAAAAGAGATTAATATAGAAGAATTTTCAATTGAAAAAGAAAGAAAAGAAATCATCATTAAAGTTTGCCGGTCGGAATCAGAATTTTTTTTGTTCATCATGTTTTATTTTTCTCCTTGCAAATCACAAGAAGATTTCTCTTCTTGGTTCACAAAGAGAAGAGTAAAAGATAAAAAATGCAAACATACAATTGGTTCTAATGCAAAAACATAGGCGTTGCAAAGGCAAACCAAGGCGCCAAAATTCAAATATGATGGGCACCTATTATACTGCAAACTAAACCAAACTGTAGTAATCAAACCAAATGCAACAAGGTTCCAAGCATGTCAAACTAAATGCAAAATTGTCAAGTAAGCCAACTAGCAAAACCATACAAGTACATAAAGTACACAGTACAGAAAATGCAGCAGGTAATACAATGCAGAGGAAAACCTGTTGACAAGCAAGAGGCTTGTCAAAGCCATCATCATTTTTCTAGGCAAATTTTTCAGAAATTACAATATAATAAGCAAAGGTGCTTAGGAGAGGGAGGAGAGAGAGAAGCTTTAGTGAAAATTTGCAGTTTGGGCAAAAAGCAGGTTGTTTCAAATTTTAAAGAAAAAACAAAAGATATATAACAGTCTAGCATCTAACTGCATAAGAGGGAGAGAAAAATACTAAACTCAAAAACTTGAAAACCTGCAGAATATCATACAAGTTCAACAAGCTACAAACTAAAGAAAAAAAAACTGCAAACCTGCAGTTCCAACTGCAAGTCAAACAAAACACAAACAAATCAAGCCTGCATTTCAAACCTGCTAGCAGAAACATCAGGACCAAGCAAGCCCACCAACAAAGCTTGCTCAAACCTGTCCAAACTAAAAACTCAAGCTAGCTCAAAACTTGCATAAACCTACTAGCCAAACTACAACAAACTTGCATTTCAAACTGCAAAACTGTGAAACACAACCAAAACCCTCAAACCAAACTGAAAACAAACTTTACCAAACAACATCCAGAACCCAACTGTTTGGCCAAACTACAAACAAGCAAACAGTTTCAGAGATGTATCATCATTAACATACAAAAACACCAGAGATTCAGAAGCAAATAAAGTTTCAGAACTTCTGTCAATCATCATTCAAAAACAGCAGTTTCAGGTCTCATCATTAACATACAAAAAAGAGGAAGAGCATTCAGAAGCAAAGCAAACAGTTTCAGAATTTGTTTCATCATCAAGAAAATCAACGACAAGTCTCAGAAATACATCATTAAAGAGAGAGGAATAGCATTTCAGAAGCAAGTCAAGAATCAACAGGTTTTCAGAATTTGTTTCATCATCAAACAATCAACAAACCAAGAAAGAAAACAGAGATACCAGAAAAGCAACCATCATCACGTTCTTCCTCTGCCTAGCCTCCAAGGAACGCCTCCGCCTCACATCTCTCTCCCTCCATCTTTTTCAGAAACAAAACGCTCAAGGTACGTCCCTCAAACCCTTACTGCATATAAACATCAAAGGTTAAAAGATCAAACATGCAAGTAACTTGAGGAATCAAACGAACATTGAAACTGTAAAAACCCTAAAAATCAGAACAAGATAAAACTATACCGTTTACAAACAAACGCGAGATCATTGCAAAGAGAAGGAGAGAGTTAAGGTGGCGTTCCAGTAGCTAGGCTCATGGGAGAATCAGCGCATGCCTTCGCCTGAGAAAGATGAAGAACGGAGAAGAAAAGCAAGAGCGGCGCCGCTGTGTACCAACTTGCAAACCCTAACTGACCAAACCCCTAAAACAATTGTACAAGCTAACAATGGGCCTTCGCCCCAAATAACCCCTAAGCCCACTCAGCTTGCTAGGCGCGCACCCCACTATATCTATTCTGACCCCCCCCCCCCTTTTGTTCCTCTCCATTTCATTTGGGCCACAATACTCTTTAGGCCCATCTTTTTTCTTTCTTTTCTTTAAATTTCTTCTCTTTAAATTTCTTTTCTTTAAACCAATACCTTTCTTTTTAATTATTTTCATTCTAAAATAATTTGTTTTGTTAATAATAAAAAAACCAATAATAGATTAAATTTTGTTTTGATTTTCTCAATATAATTTTCTTTAATATTTGTTACATTTAATTAAATACAAAAAATACTAGAATCTTTGTTTAATTAATTTTTCTTTAAAACTTTTCTTTACATAAGTTCCTAAAAAACATAAAACAAAATAATAATAATACTTAATCTTTATTAGGTTAATTTTTTTTTAAGTTAACCAATACATACATCTCATAATATTTTTTGATTCTCTTTATTTTTATAATTTGTTATAATTTTCACATTGAATTGTGACAGTTCGATTTGGTTGTAACACATATTTGGACATTATTATTCTGATGAGACTCATCCCCATTTGTAAATAATTGTACCCCCATCCCCGGATACTTTTTTTGTAATAACTTAGACTTTAAATTCCCGCAATTTATTGCTTTCAATATACTGTATAGTAATTAGGGTTTGTATGCGAAGATTCAAAATCAATCGCTAGATGACCTAATCCAAGAATAAATGCATGAAAATTAATACGCAATTCACACTTGCACCTCTAGGGTAACCTCGCTTGTTGCCTCGGAAAATGCAATCATGTCCCTCGAATATGAGACACTCTAGCAAATGCCTCTTCGATAAACAAAGATCGTAGTCCCTCGATGACCCTCAATGTTGCCTTCAATAAAACGATCTCTTCCCTTACAAAATTGCTAGAGCATCTCACAAGTTGCTTTCAATGATTGTATGTGATGACCCGCGCCTGTCCCGTTTAACATCCTAACACAAGGTTGTTCACCAAATACAATGGTCAAACAACACTGTTAAAAGGGTTAAAAACATAAGAAAGATCTTTGAGTAAAATAGGGTAGACAACTCTTAGTTACTTGATCAAAATCTTGTAAAATATCCTTGCTACTTTCAAACACACATCACAACACAACTTCAAAATATTTTCCCAAAACAACTTTCAAACATTGAAATATCTTTTCAAAAAGACACACACCTTTGTATATATTCAAACAAGAATTGTTACAAAGGTTGCCTAGACAAGGCCTCTTTTTCAAATCATTTTCAAAACCACACACACAAAGCACCATTTCAAACAATTGAAAAGCAAAAGCAAGTGATCTAAAACGAGTAACTAAGAGCCCATGGAAAACCATGGATGAAAAGGGTGCTTGCACCTTCCCTTTTCATAATCTACCCCTCGAACCCAAGAAAACATCTCAAAGGTCTTTCCTGTGCTTTTTGACCTTTCCTTTGGATAAAATAAAAAATCGGTGGCGACTCTTGCTAAACCGCACAATTGCGAAAAACGCAAAACCTCAAGTAAGTTCTCCCACCGTATCACAGAACTGGCGACTCTGTTGGGGAATCTTCTAAAAGAGGGGTTACCTTAGGGTTTTAGATCACCTTTACATGCTTACCTTGATTGCTTGGATTGCTTTACTTTTTGGGTTCCTTGCTTGGGTTTGTTTTAAATCCTACACCCAGATTTGGGGGCACCTTTTAGGTAAGTAGCAATAAACTGTGAGGGAACTGTGCGGGGTATACCGACATGGTTGAAGCAGTGGCTACGTTAGTGCGACATATTTGTGGGTACCGGTAGCCTTTGAGTCAATCAAAGAGAATACGGGGCCGCTGAGTAATGTCTTGAAGCACTAACGAACTCTTAGAACCTTACTTGACCATCTTGGCCTTATTAGGGGTAGTGAGATGACCGACTTTGGTACAGTCCGAAGTTGGTAGATACTCGATACTACACTCAATGAGGATTGTTTTCTTGGAATATTTCGGTTGCCAGTTAAGTGGCTAAACTGAAACAATGAACACAGAAAATGATCCAGTGATATTGAGCTCCTTAGAACCCGATTACTATTTATAGGACAGGTTGAGCCAACTAGCTTCAAGAGGGTACTTGCCTACGAACTCCATGCAAGCCTAAACCTAAGGACTTGTCTGCTTTGTGTGAATGTGATTATCTGTATATACACTTGCTTACTTTTGCATACCTGTACATAACATCATAACATCATACCATAGCATTTTCAATAACCATTTCAAGGATCTCAAGGGTCTTTGATGCAGGGTCACGTTGAACCAGACGTCTACCAAAAGGCAAGAGGATTCATTTTCCTCTAAACAAACACCGTCAAAGATCAAGTACAACAACTTGAATCAGGGGCTATGACCTACTTGGCATGGTGAGCTTGATTCTCGTGGAAAGACATCCACCGATACAAAGTTCTCCAATCAAAGATGTTGATCGAAGTTCAATCTCTAACGTTTTCTTGTGTTTACCCCGCGAGATCCTTGAAAACATGCATCCACATATCATGCATTGTATCATGACAGGTTTTCCCTTTCAGGTTTCCTTATTCTCCTACTATTTATTTCAGTAGAGATGGCTCTAGAGAGGACTGTCAAAGATATCCAGGATCAAAATGCTCAACTTCAAGAAATGTTCTTGAACCTGTCCCAGGGACAAGAAGAAGTGAAAGATCTCCTCACAAGGGGCATGGTCCAAGGAAATCCATGGGGCATCATGAATGATCAATTGGAAGGGCTACAGGTTGAGTTGGCAATAATGAAGATCCAGATGATGGGACAACTGGTGGGCCAGATGGCTCTCATTCAAGACCTGGCTCAAAGATAAGAGGAGCTCAGAGTCCTCATCAGCAAACTGCTTCAAGATAACCAGGTGGGGAAAACAACTAGGGTTGAAGATCAAGTCATCATTCAACCTCCTTTGAGACAAGAAGACAAGGGAAAGGCCCCTCAGCTTGCTTCAGGGTCACAAGCCCAGCAACAACCTCGCCAGTGTCAACGGGGTAATCGGCGTAAGCAAAATACATCTGGAAGACATTTCACTGAGACTGACATACCATCATCTCTAATACTGGAACGCTTATTGGAGGTCAATCTGACTGCTTTAAAGGATCCTCTCCGGAATCCCAATACCTCTGCTCCTGGCTATCACCCCGACGCATTTTGTGTATACCACTCCTATAGTCCTGGACATGACACTGACGACTGTTGGGCTTTGAAAAACAGAATCCAAGATTTGATTGACAGAGGAGTGCTGAAATTCATGCCGGATGGCGAGATGAAAATCTTCCGCTGAGGGTTCTCCACCTGAAATGACAAGTTTGAACTAAGAGACTTTTGTTTCATTTGAATTTTCAAGTTGTAATTTCTTTTGTTATGCAAACAATTATCTGTTGATGTCAAACTCTGTTTCATTAATGCATTGCATATGTTTGTCTTGAATTCATCCATTCGTTTTCACTATTCTTGAATTATGCTTTCTACTTTCTTTATGATATTTAACTCTTGCTAAAATTTATAAGTCTTTAGAGGGAGGATGACGAAAACAATGCCATAATCTCATACGGTATGCTTTTGGACAGACCTTGCTGACGATGTACAGGCGTTTCTTTCAAATCCTAAACATTGGAGTTATAAGGAAGATAATCCCTAGCCAACCCCTTTGAGCCAAAGAAGTAGAAGTTTTCCATTTTAACACAAATTGAAACCTTTGATTAAACCTGGGGCAGGGTAGTCTCTCAGTTAATTCAAAATGCGCGTTGAAGTTGCAAACTCTCAGTTCGTAATACAACGAACGACATCAATAGCATTCCTCTGGAATCAAAATACGGTGATGGTTCCCTATCACATAGGCAATCATTATCTCTCAAAAAAAGAAAAAGGCCCACTGAGTCAAAACCTACAAAGGAGGCTTAGGAAAGTTGGGGCATCCTGCTGACTGTAATCTCAAAAATAAGAATAGTCAGGCAAAAATTAGGGATAATGGATCAAAAGAGTGAGGCCACTACAAATCTTCAACAACATGAAAAATGTTGCAAAAAATGATGATGATTGTCTTCCAACAAATTCAACTTGTGTGAACCATCACCAAAAAACGTCGTTCCAAACCCGAATAGAGTTCGATGCACAATTAACTGAGTTTAGGATTGAAGAACATCACGAAGAGCGGGTGGGTACAAATATACTTTGAGCCTTTATCCTTTGTTTCTTAAAACCGTGAACCAAGCCACGTTACAACCCTTCAAAAGTCCTAATTGAAGCATGGGTTCGTCCGAAAGCATACTGTTACAAAAGGTATCCTGACTCCTGTAAGGCTTTTCTCTAAATCTTGAGTTGAATTTTTCCTATAAAAAGCTTGCTGCTAAAAAATGCATTTTTCAAAAATTTCAAGACAAGCATAAACTTTGCATTATTTGAATATCGTTGTTTGCACATGGTTATTTGTTTGACAGCGAAGAAATTCACACAGTGAATGTTCGAATGAACGAAAGCTCTCTCAATGAATAAAATCACTTTAAGTGGGATGACACTCCCGTTGCAAAAATCTCATATCAACAAAAAGGGACTTGGTTTGGTATTGTCCAGTAAACCTGGGGCAGTCCAGTCAAGATTTCAACAAATCTTTCAAAAGCCCAGTAAACCTGGGGCAGTCCAGTCAAGATTTCAAGAAATCTCTCAATTGCAGATTAACCTGGGGCAAGTCTCCATCACCGTCACTTGGGCCATAAAACGTCAATCTCATCAAAGGGTTACGTACAATCCAAGTTTCCTGGCAATGCCACAAACATTTGATACTAGGGGCAGTGATGAATCCCTCCAAAATCTTTCTGAAAAGAAATTCAAGCGTCCTCGAGAAGTTCATCACCTCTCTAGCAGACCAGCAATCATGGGTTTATTTCCCCAACATTTGTCAAGGATTTATTCTCCAAAACAAATTACATTTCAACAACATTCATAACATACGCAGATTGATCGGCAGTCAAAGATTCCTTCATCACCTGTTGGAGTTACAATCGTTAAAGATTCCTTCATCACCTGTTGGAGTTACAGTCGTCAAAGATTCCTTCATCACCTGTTGGAGTTACAGTCGTCAAAGATTCCTTCATCACCTGTTGGAGTTACAATCGTCAAAGATTCCTTCATCACCTGTTGGAAGTTACGGTCGTCAAAAATCCCCTCATCACCTGTTGGAGTTACAGTCGTCAAAGATTCCTCCATCATCCGGTTGAATCAAAGTTAACCCAAGACCCTCTCTAAGATCTCCCTGATTTTTATGCCAGTGGAAGATATTCCGGGTTTTTGATATATCAGATAAATCTCTCAGCAATTTATTCTGATTTTTCTTCACTATCAGAAATGAAGAATCCAACTCTTTTCTCCTTCATCAGTTCGGGATTTATTTTCCCCAGCGAAAGGTCGTCTTGAAAAACATTACACCTCCGTGCATCAGGACATCATGCAACACAATCTCATTTATTTTGAGAAGATCATTGTTTGATTTATGCCACTAACCTTTACCTCTCAGGAAAGGTACAATCAAATTCGAGCGACAAAGCTTTTCTTCAGTCGAATTACGGACAAGTTCCAAAATCTCGACAAAGCTTTTACTTCAGTTGAATTACGGACAAGTTCTTAAATCTCAGCAGAAACAACCCACCAGTAGAATAACGGACAACTGAAGCTCCTAAAATGGTATTTCTCAAGAATGAATATTCTCATCCTTGAAACCTCAGAAGATTGGTATACTCCCAAGCTCCTGATACCGTTAACAGAATGAAGATTCTCATCCTTAAAACCCCAGTAGATTGGCATACACCCAACCTTCTGACCCAAACGCCTGAATGAAGATTCTCATTCTTGCTTCCCCAGTAGATTGGCATACACCCAACCTCCTTATATTCCCGACAGAATGAAGATTCTCATTCTCAAAGTGGCATATAACCTGAATACCTGATATTCCCGACAGAATGAAGATTCTCATTCTCAAAGTGGTATATAACCTGAATTCCTGATATTCTCTACAGAATAAAGATTCTCATTCTCAAAGTGGCATATAACCTGAATTCTTGATATTCCCGAAAGAATGAAGATTCTCATTCTCAAAGTGGCATATAACCTGAATTCCTGATATTCCTGACAGAATGAAGATTCTCATTCTCAAAGTGGCATATAACCTGAATCCCTAATATTCCCGACAGAATGAAGATTCTCATTCTCAAAGTGGCATACGACTTAACTTCTGAACTTCTTCCAAACAGGAATAAGCTTTTCCCAGAGTTCTGAGTTTTACTCTCCAATACGATAGCTACTCTTCAGCAGTACAACTACTCCCCACAGAGTTCTTACTCCCCAACAAAATCAAGATTCTCATTCTTGATTCTCCAGAACCTTCTTTACTCTCAGCATAAGTTTGACAGAGTTTTTAATCCCCTGCAGAATGAAGATTCTCATTCTTAATTCCCCAACAAAGTTCTCCTCAAAACAGGAATCCCCAGTAGATTGACATACAACCCAAACTCCTGATTTCCCCAAGCAGTTTAACTTCTCCCCACAAAGTTCTTACTCCCCAACAAAATCAAAATTCTCATCCTTGATTCCCTAGTAAAGTTGCCAGAACCTTCTTTACTCCCAACTTTGAATTTGTCAGAGTTTTTGATCCCCTGCAGATCGAAGATTCTCGTTCTCGACTCCTCAGTAGAAATCCCCCGGGCAGAATGAAGATTCTCATTCTCAATTCTCCATAGAGTTTTCAGATATCCCCCAGCGAAGTTCTCCTTAAAACAGGAATCCCCATTAGATTGGCATACAACCCAAACTCCTGACCTTCCCCAACAGTATAACTTCTCCCCGCAGAGGTTGTCAAAAAGCTTGAAGACACACATACTCTTCAACAGTGGTCCCAAGACTTCTCATTCTCAACGATCAAAGGATTTTCAATCCCCAGCAGCAGTCAAGGATTTATTTTCCCCAACAGCGGTCAAAGATTTTTATTATCTCTAGCTATCCAGGATTTATCTTCCTCAGCAAGACGGCTAATCAGCTCACATGCGCATTCATTGCATTCATATAATCATAAGCATTGATATAACACATACATTGCATCATACATTTCATGCAATATAACTTTGTGCTTCAGCTAATATTCTACCCTTTTCAAGATAAGATTAGCAAGCTTCGACTCAACTTCTGAAAACAGTTTACGAACGCCTCCAAACATGGATGTCAATCTATCGCTTGTTCAGAATCAGTTCATGAAAACAGTTTACGGATCCTCCAAACACGGAGGCTAATCCATTGCTTATTCAGACCCCCCATCTCAGAGATGTTCCAAACACAGATACCTTTATGATACTCATCCTTTCACCTACAACATACAGTTCAACAAACGTTCTTGGATGGCATCTTTAAGCCCATCTCCGACAAGGTTTTGCCACACCTCCAAATGGCATCTTTAAGCCCATTCCCTCAACTATGCTTTGACGAGTGCAAATTTATGGGCACTCTAGTGTTCAATCATCTTTTACCTTCGAGTCGCGAACGACAAAGTTGCCAATCTAACTTCTTCTTCATCCCAAATTTCAAACCAACATACATGACTTATTCAACACAATATTATTCCATACTCTTTTTTGTTTTTGTTTTTCAAAGCTTTTCTATTTTTTTCTTTCTTTTTCTATCACTTTTTTTCACATCTTTCTTTTTCTTTTTCGTTCATAACCTCATAATAATCAACCAATAAATACACAATCATTTTTCTTCCCAACTTGAATTCAACCATACATTAAAGTGAATACCCCCTACTTTTTAAGACAAGGTAAAAATTCAAAGCAAAACAATGGTTGAGGGTTCAAAAAAACAACAAATCAATATCCATACAAAAAGGGAAACTAAGCACTCATAGACAAACATTTAAAAAATACAATATGGATATCGACAAAAAGCTCAAAGGGGTTACTAATGATCACACACTCACAAGGTGAATTGACTTATTTAGCCAAGGTAGTTATGCTCAAAATGAAACAAAAAAAATATCTTGATCATGTTCAAGCTTTCATACAATCAACACAAATAAAAGATTAAGCATAATAACATCCAGTTAAAATAAGAATTATGGTCTCCAGCATATGTGAACAATGGAAAGCTACCTCACAAAAAGGGTAGGGACTAAAGTGATTCACAAATGAACAAGTATACAAAAGAATGAATGGCATAAAAATTGTAAAAATTCTAAGTATCATGAATATGCTAAAGTATAGAAAGTGATAAACACATACCTCGAACGTGTACAAAACTTTAACAAAATCATTACCACACATTTGCAAGTCGAAACGATCAAACTTGATAAATCACCTCAACATTCTACAAGTTATCAGACCAAAACTTGAATGCAAACAACAATAAAAGAATTAGAAAAATAATACTCCTACAAAATTTTAATGTACAAAATTTACAATGAAGAAAACTCCTCAAGCTAAACACGACAAGCTTTCGGAAAACACAAATTGACATAACAAAACAAATACAAATAACAATATGAAAACCGGGTGAAAATGAATTAACAAGTTGAAAAGTGAAGATTTGAAGTTCAGAATATTTCCTTGTTTCAACTTGTTAAAGCATAAATCACCAAACACATAAACAAATACAAGCAAACATGCTTATTTTATGTCGTAAGCTCGACGCCTTTATTATGTGAGCTAATAACCTCCTCTCATCATGCCATGGTATTGTCATACCGTGCAAACCTAAAGAAACTGTCCTAACAATCATACAATAAACGTTACAAAAATGAGAAAATTCACAACAAAACGTGAAAACACATATATGCACAAATATCATATACAAGTTAATGTACAATTTCTATACAACATATACATAATTACAAAACTCAAAAACAAAAGAATTATCGCAATGCGAAGACAATAGAACCAATCCCCGACAACGGCGTCATTTTGTTGGAAGCAATATAGCGGCAAGCAACAAAAATTTTGGAAATATTTATCCGAGAATTTATCGTGTTCACAGAGATTGATTATTGAATTGCCGTTCAAGAAATTTCTCGTTAATGAGTTTGGGGATAAATGGGTTTGTAAAAAAAATGTTATCAACAGAAAATAAATGTAAACAAAAGTAAAAACTAAGGAATAACTTATCAAGCCTGCATATAATCTACTCATCACAGACTTAAATCTATCGACCAATTATACGCAACCTAACAATACTCATCAATGTCACCATGTGTCACTCACAACCTAAGTCATTTCTAACCAAATTGAGAGATCGACTGTATCACCAAGGAAATGGTCTCTCTACCTCCTCAACAACACAGAAGACAACTTATGTAATCGTACTGACGATCTCTCAGCACAACACAATCATACAGAGGCATTAAGCTCTGATACCTAAGTAGATGTCAGCTCTAAATCTATCTCTAGAGTTCCGAAACTAACAGATAATCATCCTAGATAAGAGTCTAAGCAGTATATGTCTATAAAAACTCAAATATCTAGCACAGAGCAAAAATCTAGGACAACAATCGATAAAGATTTGTAAAGCAAGTTTAATATAACGCCATGGGTGACATATATACATAAGTTCAGAGTAAATACATGTACAAACTCAACACATAAAGAACACATAAAGACGAAGAGAAATGAACCACAAATCTCCCGGTTTATCAGCGTCGATTGATGAGCAATTCACTCAGGATCATCCGTATGCAAGCTTCAATGTTATTTTCTAAGCTAATCATATCCAAAAATGAAGGTTGATGGAGTTGGGATCAAAAATACCCAAAACCATACCCAAAAAATGTGTTTTTACGCCTAAATACGCATTTTTGACTGTCCAGCATTGCCCGACGACCAAAAAGCGTGGCCCGGCAACCAAAACAGCATTTTTCCCATGCTATAGCTCGCCTAGCATCGCCCGGCGACTAAAATTTTCGCCCGCCGATGGATGACAGAAGGTTGAAAAATCAGCACAACATTCTGCACTGTTTCGGTCATAACTTTTGAACCGTATCTCTGATTCGCGCCCGGTTCGAAGCGTTGGAAAACTTATTCAATGCTCTTTCTAACAATGACAAAATATAAACCAAATAGATGATTTTTTTAATTCTTTGATTTTGAGCCTTATTTGTTGATGAGTTGTTCAAAATCGCGCGTTTGAAGCCGTGTCTTCGATATTTTATTGCTCATGCTCCAAATACGCATCAATACCTACAAAATGAATAGAAAATTATCAAACGATATCCTATGTACACAAAAACACAAATAAACACAAACTAAATGTATTTACACAAAAGTCGAGATTATTAAACAATATTAACAAACAAAAAGATGATAAGTGCTACAAAACTTATATACAAAAATAGCTACAATTTACACTTACCATGTGTATGAGTTAAATACAATTGTTTGTATAAAGATAAAATAAATGAAAATCTTTAATAAATAACAATTATGTAAAATGCAATAAATGACATTAAACAAAAGTTAAGACAGGGAAAAGAAATGTTTCATTTAAGGAAACAAAAGAACAATGAAAGACGTAAACTCATACATGTTTCTCACAAACTGTTTAGCTCTTTGACTCGAGTACTTCAGTTCTATAGAGAGAATGTATAAAACTTTGCAACCTTGATTACAATGTATGAGTCTACTACTTATATCATCCAATAAATCACCATTTCTGATAGTTATACTTTCAGACAGAAGACACGTATCCAAACATGCAATTTAATGTTCTAAAATGTGTCCACGTCGTCAGACTTCAAAATTGGCTATTATCCCATGTTTGTAAATGCTCAAAACCCCTAACTGCTTCTCAAAACTATTTGATCCAGCATTCTTCGGCGCACCTTTTCCTCTACCTGGACCCTTGACTTAGAGAAAACTAAGCTTCTTTTTTATATCTAATTACTTCGTCGATGCAACTCTCTTGCCGAGACAGACCTCTATCGAATGTCCTTTTTCGAGATTTTGGACATATTTAGAGGAAAGAGTGATCCTAATCTTATGGTTCTGTTCTTGTGATTCTTTCAAATCATACCTATCATGTTAGTCAAAGCTTCTCAATCGACATGACTGTTTTTATCGAAACATGTTAATTAATTTCTTTAACACTTAGTGTTTCTCAACGCCACATTCTTTGTTGACTTTCCTTATAGTTGGAAATTTCAAACTAACAGTACTGCAATATCGTTTGTGCTTCAGTAAGAATGATATCTATAATATCCCTTCAATGAGAGATTTTTGGAAAGACTCCTCTTCCTATAGTCGCTCATGTAAGATCCATAATACGATAACATGCAAGCAACACATCAATAACATGATTTGTCCTAGTCTACTTTTCCTCTAATATCTATTGATGAGGTTGCTTAGGTAGATCTTCTTTTGTATTTGATGTCATATAATGTTGTGATGCTTTATAATACCACTGAACGTCCTATGCACAATTCGATACACTCTAAAGAGTTTGCTGACTTATTTCCTCTGAACGAGAATATTCTCTAAAATTAAATATTTGATTAAATCTTTTTTATGGAAAAAAATGAAAAATCTCATAAGATTCACTAGAATACAATTTTTTTAGAGCGAGGTAAATGTTGTTTGGATGTCGGTTTAGTGCAGGAATTTAATGTGTCTTTATTAGGAGAATGGTGGTAGAGATTGAGGGTAGACCAAGGATCTTTGTGGTATACATTTTTATTGCATAAATATGTGGTGAAACAATGTCCTTTTTCGTGTGGGGGAGGAATAAATGTGTTTGGTGGAAGGACTTTCAAATTTTCATTAGGGGAGATGGGGTAAATGCTGAGAACTAGATTGAATAGCACCTATTCCAAGTAATTGGTGATAGGGAAAATACATCTTTTTGGGATGATCTTGGTTGAAATAGAAACAATTTTTTATATAGTAAGTATTATCTAGTTGTCATTAGACAACACTTGTGATTTTTTTCCTCCCATGTTAAAATTTTTATACTATATATATTCTTGTGTTCCTACAAAGTCAAGTCCAAGTCTTCATGCAACTTGTATCTTAGTTCTAAAGTCATATTATGGGCCCTTACGAATTATTAGAAAAACATGACTTGGTCGACCATTCATTTCTTCATACAAAGTCTAAGTCAAAGTCTGTACAAACTTTTTTTTAAATATAGAAAATTCAAAACTAGACATGATTTCAATAAATACAAACCCTTGGTTATAAGCTAATTCAAAAATGGAATATAGAAACTATTATTTCTACTTTCTACTGGCTTTATGCCTCTCATGTCCATATTCTAATTTGTTTGCACAAGATTTACCATACAAAGCTGTGAATCTTGGAAACTGGCTTTTGACAGAAGGGTGGATGCTACCTTCTCTCTTTGATGGAATTCTCAACAAAGATCTCTTGGTATGTTTGCATCACTCTTATATAGTTAAAACATTAATACAACTCATGTTTTCATGTAAATGAACTTTTTTTTTTAATGTATGATGATTTTAGGATGGAACTCAAGTACAACTTTTGTCCACAAAGTTTCAAACATATCTTAGTGCCGAAAATGGAGGAGGAGATGTTATCGTTGCCAACCGCGGTTCAGCTTCGGGTTGGGAAACATTTAGAGTAAGTAATGTACTATTTTGTGTTCAAGCTCAAATCCATTCGTAACACTATCTTTGCGCAACTATCAACAGACTTGTACTATTGTATTTACGAGACAACCGATTATCTTTAATAAATGTAAAAGCATATATTTTTCTGCATATAATTGTATGAAGTTTGGAAATCTTAGTTACCCTTATCAAGTTCAAAGTATTTGCTCATATATGCAGCTTTGGAGGGTCAATGACTCATCCTTTAATTTTAGAGTGTTCAACAAGCAATTTGTGGGGCTAAATAATCAAGGAGGCAACAAAATTTTCGCAGTTTTGGATTCACCTAGCAACCAAGAAACATTTCAGATTATAAGAAACAATGACGATCCACTCAAAATTCGAATCAAAGCATCAAATGGCCTATTTTTGCAGGTACTCATTAGACCATTCTCAAGCTATTAATAACTACATAGAAATTTTGAGTTTTGTTGTAGGATCATTGGAGTTCATATATAACAGAAGATGATTTCATATTCATGTCATAAAATGGGTTGAGTGCGGTGAGAATACCAGTTGGATGGTGGATAGCTCAAGATACAAACCCGCCTAAGCCTTTTGTTGGAGGATCGTTAGCCGCACTAGACAATGCTTTCACATGGGCTCAGTAAGTCTTTGAGACGATGTTTTGATTAAATCGTAACACACTATTAGAAAAAAGTTGAAATAACGACAAATAACTTGCAGAAACCATGGGATGAAAGTGATTGTGGACTTGCATGCTGTTGAAGGTTCTCAAAATGGCAATGAACATAGGGAACAAGAGATGGATATTTAGAATGGGGTGATTCATATTTCATACATACCTCGGACAGTCTTTGTCATAGAATTCTTGGCGAAAAGGTTTTGTATCTCTAGACAATGTTTCCTTAAATTTCTTCATTATAGTAAAAGAGAGTTATATGTTTAAATTCAAGCATGAGTGATTACTCTCACATCAGATAGAAATAATTTTTATGAAGAATGTATAAGTATGGCCTCGTTCTTCGGAATTTGAGTTTGTTTTCGTGTTTCCTATGATGGAGACCCTTGAAACATACGAAAAAAATTTGTTGGCACTCAACAATTACGTTATAAGTTACTTGACTACCATCGCCAAGAAGACTTTCGATATAAGCAATCAGTCATTTTTAGTTAAATCATAGACCCTGATATACTTAGTATATGAGTTATACCTTTATATATCGTTCATTTTGTATATGCTTAATCGTTATGAAATTAACAACTCTTGAATTCCAATTATATATGATGTTATGGCCTAATTAAGTAATTGATTTCTTTATACTTAAAATGAATTTGTTGACAGATATGGTAATAGACAAAGTTTAGGTGGAATAGAGCTGATGAATGAGCCACAAGGTGTCAACTTAGAGAGCCTCAAGAAGTATTACAAGGCAGCTTATGATGTTGTGAGGAAATACAACCCGAATGCTTATGTGATCATGTCAAATCCATTGGATGCAGATTCCAAAGTTCTTCTCTCATTTGTTAGTGGCTTCAACAAAGTAGTCCTTGATGTGCATTACTACAATCTTTATTCAAACAGATTCAATAACATGAATGTTCAACAAAATATTGACTTCATAAGAAACGAAAGAGGCTCTGATCTTAGCGGTGTCTCTTCAACAAACGCTAGGAGAATGGACTAGTGAGTGGAGCATACAAGGTGCGTCTAAAGAAGACTACCAAAGATATGCACAAGCACAACTAGATGTGTATTCTCATGCAACATTTGGATGGGCTTATTGGACCTATAAATGTCAGTATAACCATTGGAGTCTCAAGAGGATGATTGAAAATGGTTACATAAAACTTTAGATGTAGGGACTAGTTTTCACAACCCAACATATCTTCAAATGTATGCACCGGAAAAAAATCGTGTGGACGCTTACTTTTGAAAATATAAGGTTATTGGATTAATATGTTTTAAGTTTTGTTTATGAATGTATTAAGTTTGGTTTTAAAATAATATGATTGCAATTGAATTTGCATTGTTTATTTGAAGGTGCACTTAATAGTTAAACTGAAAAGTTATTCTAACAATTCAATGACTTCAGAAATTTTGATCTTAACTTGGTTGTTGATACGCACCGAATTAACGAATATGTTATTAAGTCTATAAAAGAGTTAGAATGAGACCCTTTTAAGCATGTTTAAAGGAAATAGGTTCGACCCGTTTTAACATATTTTAACATACTCACATGTCTGAGGTGGGTTCGAGCTTAATGTAACCATTCTCGATCATCCACTTGAGACTCCAACGGTTATAATGACATTTGTAGCCCAATAAGTCCATCCAAATTTCGCGCGAGAATAGACATCCAGTTGTGCTTGGCCATATCTTTGGTAGTTTTGCATAGAGGCATTTTGTATGCTCCACTCACCAGTCCATTCCCCTACCAAATGAAAAAACATACGGTTATCTCATGCAAAACTATCGATATTTAGGCCAAATAATTCGCTAGATTTAGTTTTTACCAACAAAATTAAGGGCATTTGTTGAAGAGACACCGCTCAGATCCGAGGCTCTTTCGTTTCTAGTGAAGTCGATATTTTACTGAACATTCATGTGATTGAATGTATCCGAATAAAGATTGTAGTAATGCACATCAAGGACTACTTTGTTGAAGCCACTAACAAATGAGAGATGAACTTTAGAATTTTCATCCAATGGATTCGACATGATCACATAAGCATTCGGGCTGTATTTTCTCACAGTATCATAAGCTACCTTGTAATACTTCTTGAGGTTATCAATGTTGACACCTTGTGGCTCATTCATCAACCCTATTCCTCCTAAACTTGGTTTATTACCATATCTGTCAACAAGTTCAATTCAAGTATAAATAAATCTAATACTTCCACCACAACATCATATTTCATATATTGTTGAAATTTTAGTGTTGATTAGAAATAGACAATAAATTATATATAGAAGACGTGACTCATATATTTAATGTCTTAAGTTTTTGTATGGAGATGTGATATCAATATATGGCGTTGTTCTGAAGGTGGCATGTTTTGTTGGAGCGAGGCAGCGTAGATCATCAAGAGCAACTAGGTTCCCTCAAAAAAAGGGAATATCCTACTTGTTATATACTTTCATATTTTATATCCATCATCAACATGTATTCTCACTGCATTCAACCCATTTTGTGACATGAATACGAAATCATCTTATGTTATGTATGAACTCCAATGATCATTCAAGGCCGAGAAAGCTCAAAATTAAGTTGATTTGCAAATCAGTCAAAGAATTACAAACTAGTCATAGTTTCTCATGAAAAGTTTAACCAATTTCTCACCCTTAAGATTCAACTATCTTTATCTGGGCCATAACCATTAGTAAGTTGGTACTCTCCTCCTAAGTCTTTTACGATTTTCATTCGAAAAATCGATGGATCACTTTCTTCCCAACTCGTGCCTTGATAATTTGCAGTCACTGAAGTCTGTGATCGAACCTTCGTACATATATAATCCAAGGATTCACATTTATATCTAACTATTAATAACTTAAACAACAAGCTTTCACTATTCAAAAGTAGAAAAATTATGCTAAGGAGTACTTGCAAAAATAGACCATTGGATGATTTTGAGGGGATCGTCTTTATTCCTTATAATCTGAAATGTTTCTCGGCTTCTAGGTGAATCTGAAACGGATACAATTGTGTTGCCTCCTTGGTTATTCAGCCCTACAAATTTCTTGTTGAACACTCTAAGATTGAAGGATGCGTCGTTGACCCTCCAAAGCTGCAAATTAATGAGAAAACAATTAGAACTTTCTACGGGCGATTAAGATTTCTAAAGTTGTTTATTATACATATTTCTTACGCGGAATGTTTCCCAACAAGAAGCTGAACCGCCATTGGCTACAATAGCATCTCATCCTCCATTTTCAGCGGTACGATATGTTTGAAACTTTGTGGAATTGAGTTGTATTTGAGTTCCATCCTAAAATCACCAAATACAAAAAAAAAAAAAAAACTTGTTTATTTACATGAAATACATAAGTTGCATATACATTAGTGTCCTAACTATATAAAATGATTATATATGAGTTATTACCAAGAGATCACTATTGACAATTCCATCAAAGAGAGGAGGCAGCAACCACCTCTCAGCAAGAAGCCAGCTTCCTAGATTCACAGCTTTGTATGTCAGAGTTTGCTCGAGCAAATTTAAATAACCATTCTCGATCATCCACTTGAGACTCCAATGGTTAAAATGATATTTATAGGTCATATAAGTCATGTTATAAATTCTGACTTGATGTCTTTCTCATTGCATTTGATACTATATATAATAGTGTCGGTAACTACATGTAATTACAATTCATAACGACTAATTACAACTCATAATAACTAATTTCTTATTCTATGAATGTAAATTATTCACAATAAATGCGTTTGACTATTTCCTGATTAACACCCCCCTCAAATTGATGCAGCTGGTCAATGAGCATCAATATACTAACAAGAAACTGATGTCGTGGGCGTGGAACAGCCTTGGTAAGAATATCTGCAACCTGCAACTGAGTACTGACGTAAGGAAGTGATATTATTTGATCATCGTAGGCGTCACGTATTGAATGGCAATCAACTTCGATATGTTTGGTGCATTCATGAAAAACCGGATTTGCAACAATGTGAATGGCACTTGTATTGTCAGCATAAAGGGAAATTAGCTATGTTTAGGGAAATCCAAGTTCAGCCAACAGATCACGAAGCCAAAGTATTTCTGAACAAGCAGCAGACATGACACGATACTTTGATTCAGTAGAAGATTTAGAAACTCTTGCTTGCTTCTTACTTTTCTAAGAGATCAATGAAGAACCAAGAAACATGCACCAACCGGTAACAGATCGACGAGTATCAGGACACCCTGCCCAATCAGCATCAATATAAGCACTCAACTGAAGATAAATGCCAACGGAAAAGAATAATTCGCGGTGAGAGGTTCCCTTTAAGTAGAGAATTATACGACGAACCACAGCCAAGTGAAGATGGCGAGGAGAATGCATGAATTGACTTACTTGTTGAACAACAAAAGATATGTCAGGGCGAGTAATAGTCAAGTAGTTGAGGCTACCCACAAGTTATCGATACAATAAGGAATCAGGCAAAAGATCACCATCATCACGATGATATTTGACATTAACCTCAAGAGGAGTATCTACCGGATTGGCCGATCCGAGACCGGCCATAGAAATCAAATCTGTAGCATACTTATGTTGATTGAGAAAGATGCCCATGGATATAGAATGAACCTCAAGACCAAGAAAACAATGTAGATTACCCAGATCTTTCATGTGAAATGAGGCTTGTAATTGTTGCTTAAGTCGCTGAATGGAAGCAGGATACGAACCAGTAATAACCATATCATCAACATACAAAAGAAGCAGAACAATACCCGCAGATATGCTATGAATAAATAAAGATGAATCATACTGACTCTGAGTAAAGGAGAATCCAAGTAGATTGGAGCGGAATTTCTCGTACCATGCTCTAGGTGTCTGTTTCAAACCATATAAGGAGCGTTTGAGCTTACACACGCCTTTAGATGAAGATAATAAGCCTTGAGAAGGATTCATATAAATATCTTCTGTCAGGTCACCATGAAGAAAAGCATTGTTCACATCCATTTGATGTAGATTCCACCCGTTAGAAGCAGCTATAGAGATGATCGTGCGGACAATTATCATTTCGGAAACTGGTGCAAATGTCTCATCATAATCAATTCCATATTCCTGCTTGTTTTCTAATGCAACCAAACGAGCCTTGTAACGGTTGAGAAACCCATCAGAATTCAATTTCACAGAATACACCCATTTGCAACCTATAGGTTTTACATCAGGGGGACAAGAGAAATATCCCACGTGAAATTCTCTTGAAGAGCTTGAAGCTCTTCATTCATTGCTTTTATCCCTCGCACCTTCTTAACAGCCAGTGAGTAACAAGCAGGAATGAATATGCTAAAGAGTGTGGCATCCAGAGAAGTATGTGAGGAATCATACCTGTCTGGTGAATATCTATCTAGTGCGCGAGATATTCGACCAGAACGTTGTGGGTTAGTCAGTACAGGATCAGGTGACGGTTCAGTGTCGGGAAGGGGTGTGGGAACCTGCTGCCTGTGTTTTCTGACATATACATCACCTAGTTTATAATGTTCTATAGATTGAGGCATAATAGAAAACTTAGGAAGAGTAACAATATCATTAATGGCAGGAGAAACACAGGGAAACATAAACTGATTATCAAAAAATGTCACATTTCTAGAAATACGAAAACGATGGTTAGTGACATCATAACACACAAATCCATTATGAGAGTGACTATATCCCATAAATGTACATTGAACGTATTGTGCTCCAAGCTTATGCCTTTCAAAAGGAGGTAAGTGAGCAAAACACACACATCCAAAATTATGTAAAGCACTATAATCAGGATGAATTATAAAAAGACGAAAGAAAAGAGAATCAAGTTTAATAACCGTAGAAGGAAGACGATTGATCAAGAAGACAGTTGTGGAAAGAGCCTTTATCCAAAATCGGGATGGTACAGAAGCTTGGAGAAGCAATGTGCATGTTACATCAAGCAAATGGCGATTCTTACATTCTGCCATACCATTTTGTTGAGGGGTATTGGGACAAGATCGTTGCGGCAAGATGCCTTTTTGTTGAAGGTATTCCTGAAACGTGTGAGACATGTACTCACCACCAGAGTCAGAGCGAAAAATTTCCACACTTGCTTGAAATTGAGTTTCAACATATGTCAGAAATTTCTTAAACATAAAAAACACTTCAGATTTAGACCGGAGGAAATATATCCAAACAAAACGACTATAATCATCAATAATATGACAAAATATTTATAGTGAGAATGAGAAACTACATGATACATACCTCATACATCACTATGAATCATTTCAAAACAAGTGGAAGCACGATAAGCACCAGACGAAAAAGGAAGTGTTTTACTCTTACCCAATTTGCAAACAGAATATGAAATAGAGGCTTTAGAAACATTTTCATTTCCCAACAAACTATTTTTAAATAAATGGGATAAAACAACAGAGTTTGGATGACCTAATGTTCTATTTTATCCTCATGAGAGTTTAAAACATTTTCACAAGCAAAAGATATATGATTAGAAATAAACTGGAGTGGAAACAATCTTCCTATTTTAGGCCCCTTCACGATCACCTTCCCTGATACCTTCTCCTGCACAAGACAACCATCACGAGAAAAGTTAACATCATAATTTTTATCTACCAATTGACCAACGGATAATAAATTAGACGCAAGTCTGGGTGATACAAGCACGTCCCAATAATCATAATTTATGTCGCCAATATCAGTAATAGATAAAGTATTACCATCAGCTATTTGAAATTTCTGATTATCATGATAAGAGTGTAAATTGTGCAAATACTCTAAAGAACCTGTCATGTGATTGGATGCACCCGAATCAAGAAACCATGGGAGAGAAACATTAGAAGACTTATCCTGAATTCCCAAGGCCGAAAGAGCGGAAAGTACCATTTGTTGAATCAATTCAGGTTGTATAGCATTATTGTTTGATGCGCCATTAGTGGAAGGACCGGCCACATGATTTATAGTTGCATGGAATGTCTGTGCTGAACATTGTGTTGGTTGTGGAGGACGTGTGAGACACTCAGAGATAATATGACCCTGTTGCTTGCAGTAATTACAAAAATTCTTATTGCAGCTACGAACAATATGACCAAATTGTTTGCAAGAAAAGCACTGAACATGTCTCATATCACGACTTTTACCTTTACTTTGAGAAGCATATGCAATTGTCACGGGCTCGGAAATGGTAGCATCATGAGACATGGCTCCTTGAGTAATAAGACGTTGTTCCTCCCTTAAAAGTTCTCCAACACATGTATCTAAAAAAGGAACAGGACTCCTATTCAGCAAGGAACCTCTGACAACTTCAAATTCTGGATGTAATTTCATGAGAAATTGATCTCATCCACTTGTGTTGTAAACCTCTTGAATAACCGCGAGAGAGGTCTTGGGAACATTAGCATGTATAATAGCAGAGTGTTCTGTCCAGAGATTTAAAAAACCATAGTAGTATTCTTGAATAGACAAATCACTTTGTTTGTAGTTGGCCATTTCTAACTCCAACTGAAAACGTTTTGCTGAATTGTCCTAGTTGTAAATGTGCTTCAAATAATTCCACATTTCTTGAGAAGTTGAAAAAGAACGTAAATTATTGATCATCTGAGGATTAATACTGTTGAGAATCTAAGTTATGATTTGAGCATCTTTAGTTTCCCACGCATCTAAAGTAGTTTTCTATGTCGGTGCCTTAGAAACATCATCTAGATGATTCCATAATCCCTTTCTTTTAACATACATCTTGAACTGAAATTCCCATGCGGAATAATTCTTACCGGTAAAACGGACACAAAAATTCTTTTCATTTTCCATAGCCATGATATTATAACCCCAGGAAACCCCACTTAGTAGCCAACGAACGGTGAAGAAACACGCACGATCGAGAAATATCAACAATGAAATCACGATCGAGAAACACCAACAAGACAACAATGAAATCACGATCGAAAATCCCCAACAATCCAACAATGAAACCACGATCACCGAACAGAATCACCAAGAATAACGATCACCAAGCAGAATCACCGAGAAATAGAATTGCCGAGAAACAGAATCGTAAATCACAGTATGCTAGCAGCACCAATTGATTAACGATCACCGAAACAACTTGTGATAAACACGAAATCAAGATCACGAAGCAACAACAATGAAGAAATCACAAAACGACAATTGAAAGATTTCAATTGAGAAACATGATTTCGAGAAATACAAACAACAAACACGATTTCAAGAGTGACCCAATGGGGTGTCACTATTCAACCAAGAGAACAAGGATTCACAGGTTAGATCGAACCTTCTGATACCATGTCACAAATTCTGGTTTGATGCATTTCTCATTGCATTTGATATTATATATAGTAGTGTCGGTAATTACAAGTAATTACAATTCATAATGACTAATTACAACTCATAATAATTAATTTCCTATTTTATAAATGTAAATTATTCACAATAAATGTGTTTGACTATTTCTTGATTAACAAGCCGATCCAAACGTTGCACCAGAGTACACATTCAATTGTGCTTGAGCATATCTTTGGTAGTCTTGCATAGATGTACCTTGTATGTTCCATTCACCGGTCGATTCAGAAAAAACTTTTATGATCTCCAATATATATTATGATCTCGAAGGAAACTATCAATATATATATGGATTGTGGTTTATTTAACTAAACTTAAAGTTACTACTATGCCTTTTGACACAAGTTACAAATTTTTATAATGTTTTTAAAAAGTAAGTATTTATTAAAAGATAAATTTAAATACAGTAAAATATTTGTATAATTCATTTAAAAAAAAATTATATTATAATGTTGCTTTTTTTTATTAATTATTTAAATATACCCACAAGTTTCTATATTATGTACTTTGATTTATGTGTAAAATTAAATTATATAATTGATATGTATAAATTTAAATTAATTAATTTATAATATGAAATTGAATTTATTTATTGTATATATAAAGGGCATGTGTGGTTTTGAATTTTCTATATTTAAGAAAGTTTGTTGAGAAGAAGAAAATATAGTTTATTATATTTATATTTGCTAAAAGTACAATAAAGGTGTTCGTGCTGTGATGATGAGAAATTTTATATTTAAATGATTGTTGAGAGAAATTTTATATTTAAATGATTGTTGAGTTAATTGAATATTCTTCTTAACTTTTCTCACTCAAACTGATAAGTGGAGATAATATAAAAATATATTTTACTTTCCGAGTAAAAATAAATTAATACCTTAAATTATATAGAGTGAATTTGAGTCGAAGTAGGATTCACTTATTTGGGCACTTGTGAGGTCCAATACATTTATTAGTTTGACAACATGAGTAATTTGAAAATAAAGATCGAAATGAAGGGTATTGGATTAAAATATTTCTATTTATGAATTATAAAATTATATAAATAGACAACAAATTTTCTATCAAAATTATTCTATTTAAAAAGAGAACTATACAATTTGTTGATAAACTTTCCCTCCTAATAAAGAGGTTCTCAATTTCATTGCTAAAACTTGACTTCAAACTCAAGATTATTTATCAAAAACTACAATAATATTCATATCGTTTTTCTAAGAGTTATTAATCTCTTAAATAAAAATGATCTTTTAACACACATACCAAATACTCATCGAGTCCTTAACAAGAAAAACACAAAAACCAACTACATATACAACATCTCTAGATTATATATACTATAATCAAATTGTTCAAAAACTATGCTTTGCATGGCTTCAAAGGAGATCCACACAAACAATCATTTCCAACAAAAACACTAGCAGACAAATTATTCTTAGGAATCTCACCACAAAGATGATTATAACTAACATTCAACTTCTCAATCCCAACCACACTTGTTGTCACTTTTCCAAACACCATATTATGTGACAAATCCAAATACTTCAACCTATCTCCAAACCTTAAACTTCCCAAATCAAATTTCAAAACATTCTCAGAACTCCAAAACCCAACCAAATATTCTGTCTCATTCAACAACCCAACAGCACTTCCTGAAATCTCATTCCCAGAAAGATCAATAAAATCATAGAAATATGTCTCAGAAGGCTTCCAATCATCAAGCTTCATCTTTATCCCACATTTCGCAAGCTTTAGTGAGTATATAATCGGAGATGAAGTGACCCATTTCGGAATTTCATTCAAATGAAACATATTTCTCGACAAATCCAGTGACTCAATCCCTTTCACATTCAATGAAGGAAATGGGTCGACGAGAAAATTGTCGGAGAGATCAAGGTTGAAGATTTTCGTCAAGTTTGCAAAACTCTTAGGCACCGTTCCTGAAAATTGATTCTTTGATAAATCCAGTGTATCAAGAGCTTTCAATTTTCCTAGAAAATCTGGGATTTTTCCAGAAAGTGAGTTCTGTCCTAACTCGAGAAACCTTAAATGTGAAAACATTGTCGAAATTGAAAATGGAACATTCCCGGAAAATTTGTTTCTAGAAAGTTCGAGGATAATAAGGTTTGTGAAAGAACTGAAAAAATCTGGTATTTTGCCACTGAGGTTGTTTCCTTTGAGACTAAGATAAGTGAGATTTTTAAGGTTTTTGATAGATTCTGGGATTGTTCCAGTGAGAAGATTGTTACCGAGTTTTAACTGAGTTAGCTGAGTTAACTCAGATATAGAACTCGGAATCGTTCCTGTGAATCGGTTTCCTTCTAGACTGAATGCTCCTAGTTGAGTCATAGTGCCTATGTTTTTGGGTATTTGACCAGAGAGTTTGTTGTTTTCTATGTAGATGTGTATTCGAGTTTTGTTAAGTTTAAGAGAGATTCAGGAAATGGGCCTGAAATGTTTTTGAGATTTTGGAGGTAGAGTCCACTTAGGTATTGGAGTTTTGAGAGTGAGGGTGAGATTGTACCTGACAAGTAGCTTTTTGGATTTTCGAGATCACCGGTTAAGGACAAAGTCGTAACTCGTTTGTTGTCTCCGCAACTTACTCCGGACCATGTGCAACAATCTGTGCCAGTTATCCATGTTTTTAACATGGATGACGGGTCGAATTTGATGCTTGATTTTAAAGTGAGGAGACCTGATTCGTCGTCAGGATGACATTTGGCGCCATTTGTATTAAGGGGGAGTAGGGTGGTGATAGTAATAATGATGAGGAAGAGATTCTTGTTCATTGTGTTTTGAGAATGAGAAAGTGGAATACTTAGTGAAAGGTGGTGGAGTTGAATTTATAAAGGGTGTTTGTAGGATTGAGGATAAGGTTTTGGTATGTTAGGTTTTTTGTTTTTTAAAGTGAAAATGAAAATAGAAAGCCAACAAGTTTGACTAGATATAAATGGCAGTGGAGGTGTGATGATTTGGTACAACAATTGATGTCTAGCAAATGTCTAGATTTATTTTTCAGAGTCAATATATGCTGCCCACGGCATTAATGTGCAAGTGGTTTTACAGGTTTTGTTACACTTTGCAAACATGTATGACACCACGCAATACTCCATACTCCTTTAATCATTATTATAAATATTTTTTTTTTAATTTATTAAATAATTGATGTCGTAGATTACATATATAAATTATTTAATAAATTAAAAAAAAGGATATTTATTTATAATATTAATCAGAGAGAATGTGATAAAAATATTTTTGATTAAAATATTATTAACTCTTATTTCTTCTATCTTAAAATAAACTTTTTTAATTATAAAAATTATTTTAAAATAATAGTTTTTTTACTTTTCTAATACAATAATAATTAATTTTTATCAACTTTATCTCTTGTCTACATTTTTCTTAAATTATGACAATATATAATAACTAATAATAATTAAGGATAATTTTGTAAAAATATTATTTTTATTAATCGATTAATATTTTTTTTAATATATATAAAACGACTTTTATTTTGAGACGGATGAAATATCTTATAGAATTAATCACCACTTTATTCTTTATTATATAGAGAAGTTCAGAACGTTCGTATTAAAAAATGAACAGCTAAACCACTAGACTATTAGTATTTCTTTTATAATTCCTTACAACAAGTATATGTAATACACGTTAAGTTTATAGTATTATAAAATAAGTTATTTCAATTTCACTTTCATTTTAATTCAATATATTTCTCTTACATAATAATATTTCATATTTAATAATATTAGTTTTTACATAATAATAAAATTGTATTTTATATATATATATATATATATATATATATATATATATATATATATATATATATATATATATATATATATATATATATATATATATATATATATATATATATATATATATATATATATATATATATATATATATATATATATATATATATATATATATATATATATATATATATATATATATATATATATATATATATATATATAAAATAGAATGAATAAATATATTATTTATTAATATTTATATGAATAATATATTATATGAATTTATAAAATAATATGAATTAATATATTTAATTTAATACAAATAAATGATAACTAATTTAATAATAGAAATAAATAAAATTAATCTTAAATTATTTCTATCTATTTCAACATTTTAATTTATTTGATATTTAATAATAATTAAATAAAACAAAACGTTAGTTGCAAATATTTTGTTTAATAATATTAATTTATTTCATATTTATCATGTTTAATATTAAACATAAATTATAATATTAAATGTAATAAAATGTTAATTAACATGTAATAAATATTTATTAAATAAGTAATTTTTCAAAGCTTATGTTGAAAATTTAAATATTTTTATCACACTTACATTTTTATTTTATATTTAATAAACATATTTCATAAATATATTTAATAACTATTATTTATTAGAAATAATATTTTAAGTTAACTATTAAATATAAAAAATTAAATAATATTTTAAATAATTTTTAAATATATTTATTAAATACCAGTATTTAAATAATAATGTAATTGAATTAAAAGTGTGTGTGAGAGAGATAATTAAATTAAAAGTGTAATTGAAACAATTGATATCTATTTTTGTAATATTAAACTAAGTTATGTAATATAAATATTCTCTAGAAATATTAAGCCAAGTAGCGTTGATGGTCTAGTGCTTAGACATTTTCATGTTGAATGTAGTGTCACGGATTCAACATGGATTAAAAAAAATAAAAATAAAAAAATAATAAAAAAAGTCAATTAAACATTCACGTAATTATAAAATAAAATAAAAATAAAAAAGTCAACACAACAACGTCACATTATTAATTTTGTTGATCAAATTCAACAAAATTGTTTTTGAGATTCGACCTATATGACCGAGGGAAAATGATGATTAACCCTATTTTATATAAGTTGATTTTATTATAATAATAGTTATTATATTTTTTTAATTGTACTTTTTAAATACTTTAAAATTTAATAATTATTGTTAATTTTTATGTGATAATTTTTCTATGGTCTATGGTCTTACCTGATCAAGAAGAAAAGTGAAGCGATCGAGATATTTGTCAATTTAAGTCTATGATTGAAAGATAAAGTGGTCAAAAGTTCAAAGTTTTAAGAATTGATGGTGCTGGAGAGTATGTGTCGAAAGACTTCGACATGTTATGTGAAAAATAATGAATTGTGCATGAGGTGGTGTCACCCTATACTCCACAGCAAAACAGAACTGCAGAAAGGAAGAATCGAATCATCATGAATATGTTGAAAGGCAAGAATTTACTTAAAGAGTTTTAGGGTGAAGTTGTGTCGACTGCAGCATGCGTTTTGAACAGATGTCCTACGAAGAAGCTAGAAGGAATTACTCCAGAATAATGATGGTCTGGTGTGAAGCCTAGCTTAAGTCATCTGAAGGTATTTGGATCTATTGCACATAAACATGTTCCAGATCAGTTGAGAAGAAAACTTGATGACAAATCGATTCAAATTATTCTAGTTGGATATCATTCGACAGAAGGAACAGGTTGTTCGTGAAGGTGTAAAAAACACAAGAAAGGAGAATTTGAATTTGGTTTTTTAAAACAAAATTATTCTTTTAAAAATATTCCCCTTTAAGTTAAAATATTTTTTCCTTCACTCTCGATAATAACAATAAGTAAGAACAGAAATAAAGAATAATGTATGTTTATACTAGTTCACTTGAAAATTATCAAGATAGTCTAGTCCACCCGCCAAGGTGATTTCTCCTCACTCAATTGAGGACTTAATTCACTATAACTGTGATACGGTGACAGAACCGACTGTTTTTACTGGTTTGGCGTTTTGCGTTTTTTGTTCGCAAAATGTCGCGGTAAGCAAGAGTCGTCACCGACTTTTATTTTATCCAATCATAGAAAAGGTAGATTATAGAAAGGGAAGGTGTTATCGCTCTTTCTATCCATGGTTTTCCATGGGCTCTTAGGTACTTGCTCATCTTTTTAAAATTGCTTGCGTGTGTGCTTGTTTTGTTTTTGAAAATGTTTTACTTCGTGATAACCCTCGTATCAGTCCTCAAGGGCGTGACGAAGTTTGTTTTGAAAATTTGTTTTGAAAGGTGTTTGTGTGAAAAGTTTTGTTGAGCAAGTACTTAAGATTCTACCTACTCGAAAAAAGATTGTTCGTTCTCGTTTTCTTTAGACAGCGCTATCCTACTATTAAGGAGTAGGTAGCACCGTCATTGAAGTTTGTAAGGGACGTTCGAAAGGGACAAGTACAACCACTAAGCAACAGTTAGAAAACTTTAGTAGTAACCCTAGAGTCGTAAGATCTTTCCGAGGCAACATTTCCGAAGCAACATTCGAATGGGACATTTTGATCTTTTAGACTGGAGGGCAACCACTAAAATCTCCTATGCTTAATGACTGTTTACCGAAGGCAACCGAAGTGAGGAAAATCCTAGGAGTGAATATGTGCATGTGAATTTTTTCAGTTATTTAGTCTTTGCACATTTAGGTGATCTACTGTTTTAACTTTCAGATATTCTTGTCATAAAATCCTATTAGTCATGCATCTATCAGTTTATAGTTTACGGAAATTAAAGTGCGAGAAAATAAACCTAGCTATTACAAGGCTTTGGCAGTTACATAATTAACTTAACAGAAAATAAAATGCGGAAGCTTAAAACCCTAATTACTATTACAATCCCGGAGCAATTACAATAATAATAAAACAAATTAAAATGCGCGCGGAAAATTAAATGCGAGAAAAATTGAAAACCCTAAAAATCTAATTGAGAAAAATATTTAAATTATTTTTTAGAAAAAAACTTAATTAGGTTATGTACAACTAAAACCCTAATTCTAATCATTTTTAATTATAAAAAGAAATTGAAATTAACCTAATTTAAACTAAATTAAATAATTCAAGAAAAAAAATATTTAAAAAAATATATTTTATGTATTTTTTGTGGTTTTTATTTGAGAAAAAAAAACAACTTAAGTACAGATTTAAAACCTAGTTTCTAATTAATTTTAATTAAATAAATAATCAAATAAAATTAATGAACCTAATTTATTTTCAAAAATATTAATTTTAATAAATAAGACCTAATTCTATATTTTGTGATTTTTTTTAGTTTAATAAAAAATAATTTTGGTGTTAATTAAAAAAAACAATTAAAGAAAATAATTAAAGAAGTTAAAAAAAATAGAAAGAAAAACAAACTGGGCCTGTGTTGAACGTCCCGGGGGGTGTGATTCTGAATTCCCCAGGCCCAATAGCCATCCAAGCCCAGTCAGCGCCTGGTTCCATGTGGCGTTGACCTGGGGGTGTATCATGGTCTCTCATTGTTATGTGTTGGATCTGATATTATGCTTGATCAAGTGGCAGGATGTTGGTGACGTATGGTAGACATCTGGCCAGGTGACGCACAGGATCTGCAAATGGGAAAATTGAAAACAAATTTGCTGGGACCTGGGATCGAACCCAGGTCCTTATGTTTACCAACAACGCGTTCTTCCACTAGGCCAACTGGCTTATTTGTTACTATGCTGAAAACAAAAATATAATATGGAAAAATAAATGATTAATGGACAAACGCGCGAAATTTCAAATGGACAAATAGATGACTGTCACGCCATCGTCTTCTCCAAGAATTCGTCGTTTTAGGCAAAGACCTATACCCACGGACAAACTTCCATGGCTAGAAACTTGTACAACTCAAAAACTCATAAAATGCAACATAAATGGAATTAAAGACCAGAGTTCAACTGGTTATGATGTCACGGTCATCATGGTATCTAGTTTGTGATCTAATTTTACCTATAGCCAAAAACCACAAAATGCTTATGGAAACCCTAACAATGGCAAGTACAGATATAAGCTTCAAAAATGCAATTAAACTATTCAGTCAGCTTGCAAACATGATAAAGATCACAAATATGCCAATCAAATGTGTTAGCAATGCAGGAATTGATGTAATCGATTTCAAAAAATAAGGCAAACCGTGAGAGTTGTAGTGCGCGATTCTGGATGCTTCAGGCCTTGCAAATGCTTGTTACGGGTTCAGTGAGTACTTAGGGATATGACTTGATCTTTAGAAACACTTGAAACGGCCTATGGAGCAAAATTGGATCTGCACTTTTCTTTGAAAAATTGAAACTTTGTTCTTCCTTCTCCTCGACTGCAACCCCCCCCCCCCCCATATGCTTTGTACATGTTCCATATATATGTTAAATGAATTAGGGTTATAAAATTGACTTGTATCTTTGCAATTATGGAAGATTTGATTTGATTTCCATGCCATATGTAAACTTGCTATTTTGATCCTAATCATCCCTTTCTTGTACCAATTATGCTTGATTCATTTTGGTCTTGATATCTCAGCATATTTTGATTGCAAACCTGTCAAAAAATCAAATCAAAACATATCTTTGCCATTATTCACCAATTATTTGATTTAATTTAATTTTTAATTAATAAAAAATAAAAATAAATTTAAAAATGAAGCAAATAATGAGTGGGTGTATATTTTGGTCGTGGACCATGTTATAAGTGAGGTGCAAGCATAAGAAGTTAGGCCGATTTAGCAAAAAATACATTTTTGAGCACATTTGACTTTTGGCAATTTTGCAAAAAATGTCAACTTTGACAAGGCATATCTTCCCAAATTTTAACCCTAGAGAGGTGTTATTGGACTTTTTATAAATCTTAGGATGTCTCCCAAGCAACCCTTTTGGTCTCATCTTAATTGAGTCTTCCATGTTCATGTAAGAAGCTTTGACCCAAAAAGATGTTTTTATTGACTTTTCAAAAGGACCCATAATGTAGAAATTCATATCTTTTTATGAGTTCATATGTTGAACTTGTGGGATGAATATGAATTGTAGGTAATTGCATCCTCTTCAAAATGAGCCTTGGATGGAAAATTTATGATAAAGCATGTGGAAGTTATGCTTGGTCAAAGTTTGGTTGACTTTTCTTGAGAAAACCTAATTTAGCAACTTTTGGGTTTTGATGAATTTAAGGCATTCCTTAAAGAATCATGATCAACCCTTGATAAAATGATGTATATCACTTCAAAGTGTTGATGTTGACCAAAAATCTTGAAGTTTGACTGTATGTGGGCCACAGTTGACTTTTGACCTAATACAGTCGATTCTCAAGCATCTGAGCAGTTGACTGAGCAAACTTCTTGTGCAGTGCTTAAAACTTGACATGGAGGGTCTTGAGAACACATTAGGACCATGGAGAGCATATGAGGTCTTTGGAGTCCATCTATCTTGATGAAAATGGAAACCCTAATTTGAGACATATTGCCTTAGGAGAGAGTTTGTCTGGTCAACTCTTGGGCGAACTTGAGCAAATTAAGGATCTCTAGGAGTATGTATTGAGTAAAATGAGAGGGAAAATTTTGGGGTACAACAATAACCAAACTGATTACAATTTGTACAAGCTACGCGCAAGTGACTAACAACCTCTAAGACTCGCAAGCCCTAGACTTCTTAAGGATTCATACCTACCCGGTCCCTTAAGGAATATCAACTAATAATTAACCTGATTATTATAATGCACAAGATACCCGCAAGGGACTAACAACTTCTAAAACTCGCAAGCTCTAGACTTCTTAAGGCTACATACCTACCTGGTCCCTTAAGGAATATCAAACAACAGTTTGAATACAATTTTTGTTTACAAGAGAATTGCTTCTAAAAAGTTGAGTATGTAAACTATTTTATGAACAATGAGTTAAGAATGTGAAGAAATGAAAAACGTTTGCGCATGAATATTCAGTTGATTAGCCACTTTCTTTCATAGCCTTCAAGCCTTTATATAGCCATTAACATAATGTATCTGTTGAAGGATACTCTTGGAATTTCCAGAAACATTGGCAACTTGAACAGTAACATGGGGGAGAAGATCGTGCGACGCGCCCGTCCTTTTATGATAGTGGAATAAAACGTTGATTGTACCATGTACTATTTGTACCATGTTAATGTTATCTTCTTTCCTTTTGTACTTCAAAGGCTTATGCGAGCATGAGTTTAGAAGCGAGAACATAACATCAGGTCAGCAAAACTTCAAGTCTTCAGAGTCTTCAGAACTGCGTCTTTAGAGTCTTCAGTACTTGGTCATGAGAACCTTTTCTTGGAATCTTGGGTCTTTAGAACTTCTAGTCTTTAGAATCTTTAGACCTTATGTATTTTAGAGTCTTCGTCACTTGGTCTTCAGAACCCTTATCTTTAGAACTTCATTAATATAAACATAAGCTTTCAGCATCTGGATTTGAGTAGAAACTTTGTCTTCAGATCTTCTAACTTTGTTTCTTTGGAACATGTTATCTTTAGAAGCTTGATTCTTCAGCATCTAGAGACTTCTGTCTTCAAATCTTTTAACTGGTTTTGTTAGAAAAATATCAGAGTTTACACTTCAGAGCCTTCTGGAGTGTCTTGCTATTGTGCAACAGAACTTGTGTAGCTTAGAAGCGGAATCAATTCTCTTTTTGGCCACGCCATCCATCAGAAGCAGAACCTGTTTGTTAAGTACTTAACAATAACAAACATTAGTACAACAAAATTGTTCATACAATCATACTCATTTATTATCATTAATACTCAGATATAATATTGCAGAATCAAATCTTGTTCTTACAATTTCCCCCTTTTTGATGATGACAAACTATGTATTTTTATGACACAATTTTTTACATATAATCATAATCAGTGAAATTTAGAAGGGTAAGAAATACTTATCCTTTTTCTCATACTCCCCCTGAGTCAATGACTTGATGAAGATCGAATATCCTGACTCTAGACCATTTTAGTTAAAAACTCCCCCTGGTTCTAATAGATCAGATATCGAGATCTTGAAAGTCTTAACTTTGGATGCCAACGAGAATGAAATCAAGTTGAAATCTTTGAAATTTTACTGTCACTAAGACAACTTCCTAGATTCTCAATTTAGGAGTCTGATTTCAGATTTCACATCTTGAAGTCTGATCATGAATTGAAAAACATCTTCAGAGTCTGAGCCAATAGGTTAGGCATAAGCTTTGAATGGCGCTTTTAGATCTTTGTCTTTAATTAGAGTTCTAATTTCCTGAAAAAGAAAAACAATTCTAACAGAAACAGAAGTTTAACTAGGTTAGAATGTGTTGTACCCCAAAATTTGCCCTCCCTTTTTTCACAAGAAAATCACAACCCTAGGGTTTTCTCAGATTTTTAAGATTGGCTCAAGAATTGATCAGACAGACTTTTCTATGGTAGTAAATCAAGAGTAAGGGTTTTCTCTCGCATTTCTCAGAAGAAACATAATTCTCAGAAATTCAATTAGCTGCTACATGTTTTCACACTTTTTCAAGTTTACTGGTTGTTCTCAAGGTCTGTTCATCTGGGACAAAAAATGGGAGCTGAGACTGTCATTTGGAATATTCAGGTTTTATCTGATCCAGGTTAACCAGATAATGTGCGTCTGTTAAGACATCTGCTTGTTAATGGAATGAAACGTTTGCTTGTTAATGGAATGAAATGTTTGCTTGTTAATGGAATGAAATGCTTGCTTGTTTATTGGAATACAATGCGTATTTTGATTAGAATGTTGTTGCAAGGTTATGAGATTGCAAAGTTCTTGGGATTACTTGGAATTTAAGTTATCTGTATTAAAAATATTGGAATGCAATTTCAATTATTTTGATCTGAGAATCTTAAAGGGTTAAATGAAGACTTGAAAGAAGAATTGCAAGATATTGGGCAGTAAACGATTTTATTGAATGTCAGATTGCCTCACAAAGATTTTTCAGATGTTGATACAAAAATAATTTATTATTTGAATACTGTGATCGGTGGAAATGAGAACTGACTGTTTAAAGCTGGTTTCGTGAAATGTCGCGGAAGCAAGAGTCGCCACCGTCTTTTATTTTCTCCAACATGGACAGGACAAAAGCACAGCAAAATTCCTTATGAGAATGTTTCTCGGTTCGGGAGGTAGATTTATAGAAAGGGAAGGTGTTAGCACCCTTTCTATCCGTGGTTATCCACGGGCTCTTAGATACTTGCTCTTATGTTTTCAAAATGTTTGCTTTTCAAAATGTGAGTGGGTTTGAAAAAGTTTCTCTGAAAGATTTCTGAATAACTCTTGTATCTGTCCTCAAGAGTGTTTGAAAAATTTGCTTTGAAAGCTTTTGAAAGTGTCAATGTGAAAAGGTTTTTGTTTTGTTTTTTAGAGAGAAAGTATCCATGAGTCATCTACCTACCCTAAGGAATTAGGCTGTGTAAATGTCCTTAAGGTAGTGCCATCCCACCATTGAGAGGTAGGTAGCACCACCGTTGGAGGTGTTCGGGTCAATTCGATTGTAGGGACAGTGTGGTCACCGAAGCAACAACAGGACACCTTAGAAGCTACCCTTATGTCCTTGATCCTTTTTTTAATCCGAGGCAACCGTTTCGAGGCAACTATTTTGAGGCAACTGTTTCGAGGCAACTGGATCATGGACATAAGAGCGACCGCTAAAACGTCCTATACTTGACGACCAAGTTTCGAAGGCAACGAGTGAGGCGTACCCTAGAAGTGGTGTGTGTATTTGTGTGTTGTTTTCATGTTATGTTTTATCTTTGATCATGGCATTGTGAGCTACGCGTTGTTTTTAGTTAACATACATTCTTTCATGCAAGTTTAGCAGTTAGGAGTGCGGAAAATTAAAAGACGGAAATATAAAAGCTACGCTATTACAAGGCGCGGGTCTATACATCGCCAAAATACGAAGACCCGTTTTTGATAAAAGATGTGGAAAGTAAAAAAATGCGGTAAACCTAATTACTATTACATCCTTGAGCAGTTACATAATATTCAAAAGAAAATAATGCGCGAAAAGAATAAATTGGAACGTCCGAGGGTTTTGACCCTTTGCTTGAAATTAAATTAAATAAAAATCTAATTAATTATTAATTAAAGAAAAGAAAATATTTTTTTATGTCTTTTTGGTATTTAATGAAATAAAGAAAATTAAAATTAAAAGGAAACCCTAATTCTAAATTATTTTTTATTATTAATGAAAAAAGGTCAAAATTAGGCTAATTAACTAAATTATTTAATTTACATGTTTATTTACAAAAATAATAGTAATAATAAATAATTATGAAAATAATAAATAATGATAATAATAATGATAAAAAAAAGAATCAAAACCTAATTCTATAGAATTTTATTTATTAAAGAAAAGATTGAATTAAAACCTAATTTAAACTAGATTAATTGTTAGTTATTTATTTACAAAAAAATAGGTTAGTGATGAAATTAATAATAATTAAATATAAAACATTTTTTGGTTTCTGATTTTTTTATTATGAAAATTAATTAATGGTGAATTAATAAAAACAATTAAAAGCAATTGAAAAGAATTATAAATAGAAAAGAAAAGAAAACAAATATGCAAACCAAGGGGGGTGTCTGGCCCATGTGGAGGTAAGATTGAAGAATTCTGGCCCATTAACACAAGGCCTCATTGACTTTTAGGGATCACGTGCGTGTTCGCTGACTGAGGTACACCATGGAATTCACCTTCTGGCCTTCAGATTGCTCATCAAGGCCACTTGGCAAGCACATGCGTGGGGCTCATGGTAGGCCATTGAGTGAGGCGCTGCACTAGAAGAAATTAAAACAAAAATCATGAATTATATGGGAGGACCTGGGAATCGAACCCAGGTCCCTATACCTGCAAGACACGTCCTCCACCAGCTGAGCTATGAAACGCGTTTGTACATATGTTGATAAACAAATGTAATATATGAAAAAAGGTCAATTATGTTGAAAACGTTAAAAAACGTGCTAAAGTTTGAATCTTCCAATCACGCTTGGACAACTATTGTCTTCTTCATCTTTTGTACCTGCAACATGAAACAGGTAGCGTGGGTTTTAAACCCCCACTAAGCATAACTGTGGAAAATGGCGAATAGAAGAGGAGGTAATATAAATTGAGTGCGAGGGTTTCAATCGATTCGTCTTGTTGCCACGAATTTGTCCATATAGGTTTGGAGGTCCAATTTTACCATACAAGGAAAGCCCCAATGTGGATGTTCTGAAACCCTAACGTTTGTTCATGGCAGATTTTGATACAAGCAGTTTTAGTACAATTAAACTATATCAAAAGTTTCAGGGAGATGTCAGTAATACAAATCAATGATCAAAACATAACAATGATGCATGGAAAGTGGAATTCGATTATGGAAATATTTGTGAAAAAACGTGATTCTGTTCTACCGTTTCCTTGGGTATAAAAGCTTGTTCTTGATTGTAATAGACTCCTGGAAGGTCCAGCAATGTGTTAGAATCCTTTTTAGGCTTTGAAACGCGCTGCAAGTATGAAATCAGTTTCACCAATTTATTGAGTTTTTTGCAACTTGGTTATGAGGTTTTCAGCAGCCTTTTCGTGTATGTGGCTTTATGGTTTCACCCAGCATATGTATGTGAATGATTCTAGGTCAAAAATAAGCCCACAAGTCCATGGATTAATGACTTGAATATTTGATTTTCAATTATATATTTTCCATGAAAACTTTGCCAATTATGGAAGATCTTGTCCCCTTGAGTGATGCACGAAATCCTTAGCATGTGTGGAGTATATTTGCTGCATAAAAAGATTTAAAAAAGCATATCTTTGAATTTTCCCATAATTAAAACTAATTAAATGAATTAATATAAATATAAATTCAATTAATTAATCAAAAATAAGAAAATAAATTATTTTGAGCTCAATGGGTCGTGCATAGGCTTTGAGTAATGATTCAAGGAAGAATTTGAGGCCCATTAGCAAATTTGAAGCTTTTTAAGCAAAGTTGACTTTTGAAAGTTCCCAAAAATTTCCCAACTTCTCCAATGCATATCTTGCTCAATTTTGAGGCTATGAACATGTTCTTGGACATTTTGGAAAGGTCTTGAAGTCCTATAACCAATGCCTTTGGTCCCATGTCATTTTGATTTACCAATCTCAAGTTATGGTCTTTGACTTAAAGTGCCTTTTTGTTGACTTTTGAAAATGACCTATAATGTTGAAATTGATAACTTTTTGTGAGAGAATTTCTTGGACTTGGAGTGTGAAGATGAGTTGTAGGAAATGTCATCCCCTTCAAAATGAGCTTTGGATGGGATTTTTCTAATAAACCATGAAGAAGTTATGCCTTGGTCAATTTGCAGTTGACTTTTCAGCTGTCCGGAAATAGCAACTTTTGCATCTTGAGACTTTTTGAGCCATGCTATGAGGAATCATGATCAAGAATTGATCAAATGATGATTGTGGCTTCAAAATAAGATGTTGACCAAAAATTTTGACTTTTGACTGTCAAATGACCATTTTGCCCCTGCAGTTGACTGTGAAGCAATTAGGGCTTTTGACTGTGCAACTTGACCTTGTGAGCCTTGAAACTTGACATGTAGGTGCTTGACAATGTATATGAGCATATGGGACTTGATTGGACCCCTGAAAACTTCAATTTCTTTGCAAGAACCAAAACCCTAATTTTGACTGTGTTATGAGGCAATTGGACTGTGCAACCCTTGAGGGATTTTGAAGCTTGATCTTGCCAAATCTTGAAGAATATGGGAGGGCAAATTTTGGGGTACAACAGTTGCCCCTGTTCAATCATCTTAGACCTGAGGATGTAGATTGGCTGGCGTGCCTTTCGTAATCCGAAGGTGGAAGATGATTGAGCACTAGAGTGCCCAGAAATTTGCACTCACATAGTAGAGTGTTAGCAGTGTGATGTCGGGAATGGGCTTACAGATGCCATTTGGAAGTGATGGATGGGGGGATGGCCTTATAGATGCCATCTGGAGATGTAACAGAATCTTGTCGGGAATGGGCTTATAGATGCCATTTGGAGACTGTTGGTATGTGGATGGGCTTATAGATGCCATCTAGGTGTCGATCGCGTAAGAGATTCCTTAGCGAGAACTTGCGTACCTGAGAAAGAAAGATAATTACCTGGCCTGTTACAGGGGTTGATCTTCAAACTCTTCATGTAGATATGCCCTGGCTAGATACAGGTATCGAATCTCTAAACTCTTCAGACGTGCCCTGGCAAGATACAGGAATCGAGTCCGGAAAATAGTCGTCAACAGATACACCCTGGCAGGATACAGGAATCGAATCTTCAAACTCTTCAGACGTGCCCTGGCAGGTTACAGGAATCGAGTCTGGAATTAATCGTCAACAGATACACCCTGGCAGGATACAGGAATCGGATCTTCAAACTCTTCAGACGTGCCCTGGCAGGATACAGGAATCGAGTCTGGAATATAGTCGTCAACAGATACACCCTGGCAAGATACAGGAATCGGATCTTCAAACTCTTCAGACGTGCCCTGGCAGGATACAGGAATCGAGTCTGGAAAATAGTCGCTCACAGATGTGCCCTGGCTAGCTACAAGTATCGAATCTGGAATTGCGACAGTTGATAGTAATTATCCTTGTATTAACCTTTGTCCTGAAAAGACAAAACGTTAGTTGTATGCAATGTCATGATGTGTGACATGCATGATGGTTCTCAGAATAAATGAGATTGTATGTCCATGATGCGTATGTGCATGCTATAATGTATGAAGATGTGATGTTTATGACTGTATTTTTGTCCAGGAAAATAAATCCTTGACGGATGCCGGGAAGTTAACTCCTGGGCTGATGTTGAAGAGTAGAGCTTTTTGTTTCCGCTGGGGATGACGGTTGCAAGTATACCGGTAGGAGAAGATGACTCCGTTGGGGAATAATCTTGTTGGAGAGATTACTCTGCGGGGAATGCTCTGTGGGGAAAGAGAGGTACTTTGCTGAGGTTGATGATAACTCCACTGGGGATACCATTGATAAGTTATGTTGGGGAATTTGATGAACTCCGCTGGGGATAGGAAGACTTCGCCGGGGACGATCTTTTCGTGGCAATTGGCTGAGGATAACCTAGTTATAAGCTCTGGTGAGGAATAACTTTCGAATAAAGCCGGGGGAGAGCGTTCGTACTCTGCAGGTGATAAGCTTCCAGAATCTACTGGGGATAAGCTTCCTACTGGGGAGATTGATTCAACTTTCCTGGGGAGGCTTTTGAGACTGTACTGGGGAAGTGGCTCCACTAGACGTCCGATATACCGCCGGGGAACAATATTAGATCAAGATTGCCGGGGATGCTTGTTAGGAATGTTTGTGTACTCCGTTGGGGAATGTTGAGATCTTATGGGGATACCCAACTTCCTTGAGGCTGACAGTAGATTGACTCTGCTTGGGGAGAGTGTTGCGGACTTGCTGGAGGTATTGTGCCTTCTCGGCTCGGGGGGAGTATGGCTGAACCTTGGCTCACTCTCTGGGGAATTAAGGCATCTTGGTTACATTCTTCATCCGAACTTACCTTGGTACCTTGGTGGACAGAGCCATTAGATTGCTTAGACAACTCATTATTGCCCCTGTTTCGGATGTTACCAGTAATTAATCCTTTGTTTCGTATTCAAATATGAGTTAGCAATTAGTGTCAAATGCATATATCACAATTGAACATTGGACGTTCTTTGCAAAACAAAACAGAAAAAGGAAAAACAATTGGCAATTGGTCTGAAAAGTGAATTTGTATTGATTTTTGAATTTTCCTGTAAATATGCGTTTATGTACAAGAGGTTGACGTCCTAGTAAGAGAACGCTGCCGAACAACAGAGTTTATACAATTTGTACAAGGAAAACAAAACAGCTGTGTGAAAAGAGTAATCCCACTGGGTTCCAACTCTGCTATCGCCTTTATATCTTCGAGCGTCTCATCACTTGGCTGCTCAGTTGAAGATGAAGTTGATTGATCAATGCCGTCTGAACCTGATGTCGATGCCGGATTCTGGATGCAAGGTGATCCAATGAGACATAGTATTACGCTTTAATCCCTAACTTTTGCCTGGACTGCCCTTTCCGGTTTTCAGTCCACCGGGATACCCATTTTTGCCCAAGCCGCCTTTTCAGGTTTTCGACTTGCCGGGTGTACATATTTTTTTCATTTCATCCCTTATTTTTGCCCAAACCCTTTTGGTTCGCCGGGAAGCCCTAATTTTTGCCTAGGTATGTCAACCTAGCGGGTCTTTTATCATGCGTAGTATCTTTTTACTATGTCTGCATTGGCGGGGTGAGGGAGGTCGTCACCATCCATGGTGGTTAGGATCATGGCTCCTCCTGAGAACACATGTTTAACCACAAATGGCCCTTCGTATGTGGGTGTCCATTTTCCCCTGGGATCACTTTGAGGAAGAATGATGCGCTTGATTACCAGGTCCCCAACTTGATACTCTTGTGATCTGACTTTCTTGTTAAATGCCCTGATCATCCGTTTTTGGTACGTTTGACCATGACATATAGCAGTGAGTCTCTTTTCGTCAATTAGGTTTAATTGATCAAGTCGAGTCTGGATCCAGTCATCTTCGCTCAGATCTGCATCCTTCATTATCCGGAGAGAGGGTATCTGGACTTCAATCGGCAAGACTGCCTCCATGCCATAGACCAAGGAAAAAGGAGTTGCGCCGGTTGACGTCCTTGCTGAGGTACGGTACCCATGAAAAGCAAACGGTAACATCTCGTGCCAATCTTTATAGGTCACTGTCATCTTCTGCACAATCTTTTTGATATTCTTATTAGCTGCTTCGACAGCCCCATTCATCTTCGGCCGGTAAGGAGAAGAGTTCTGGTGCTGTATTTTGAATTGCTCGCAGAGCTCAGTGATCATCTTGTTGTTAAGATTGGTACCATTATCCGTAATGATCCTTTCCGGGATGCCGTAGCAACAGATCAGGTTATGCCGAATGAACCGTGCCACGACGTTCTTGGTTACCGTAGCGTAGGAAGCTGCTTCAACCCACTTTGTAAAGTAATCGATCGCCACCAGGATGAAGCGATGCCCGTTGGATGCCGTAGGTTTAATCTCGCCGATCATATCAATGCCCCACATTGCAAAAGGCCAAGGTGCAGTCAAGACATTCAGAGGGACGGAAGGAACGTGCACTTTATCTGCATAAATCTGGCACTTATGACATGTCCGAGAATGTTGGTAACAGTCAGCTTCCATTGTGGACCAGAAATATCCTGCCCGAAGGATCTTCTTTGCCATGGTGTGTCCACTGGAATGTGTTCTGAAGGTACCTTCATGCAGCTCTGCCATGATTCTTTCTGCTTCAGTCTTATCCACACAACGCAGTAAAGTCGATTCATGGTTTCGCTTGTATAGAATGCCGTTGCTGAGGAAGAACTTCGCAGCGAACCTTCTCAGAAACTTCTTGTCATTGATGGATGCACCTTCAGGGTATTCTTGAGCTTCCAAGTACCTCTTCACCTCATGATACCAGGGTTTTTCAGTTACTATCTCAGCCTCAAGATCACAACAATATGCAGGTTCGTCCAATTTCCAGATAATGATCCGGGGAGCCTCGTTGTCCCATTTGACTTTGAACATGGAAGACATCGTAGCCAGCGCGTCCGCCAACTGATTCTCCTCTCTCGGGAAGTGTTCAAAAGTTATCTCTGTGAAATGGGGGATCAACGTCAACACACACTCTCTGTAAGGAATAAGGTTTGGGTGTTTCGTATCCCACTCGCCTTTGATCTGATTGATCACGAGAGCGAAATCTCCGAAGACACTCAGAAACTTGATCCTTAAATAAATCGCAGCTTGAAGACCCATGATGCATGCCTCATACTCTGCCATGTTATTGGTGCAGTTGAAACATAGCCGGGCAGTGAGTGGAGTATGAGTGCCTTTGGGGGATATGATCACAGCGCCGATACCGTTACCCAAAGCGTTGGAGGCTCCGTCAAAGTGCATAGACCATCGGGATCCTTCCTCAGGTCCTTCATCTGGTCCAGGTACCTCACAATCAGTCACTACCATGATGTTCTCGTCTGGAAATTCAAAGTTCATTGGCTGGTAGTCGTCCACTGCCTGGTGTGCCAAATGGTCTGCCAATACACTTCCCTTAATTGCCTTCTGAGTCGTGTACTGGATGTCGTATTCTGTCAAGATCATTTGCCATCTTGCTATTCTTCCAGACAGAGCAGGCTTTTCGAATATGTACTTTATTGGATCCATCTTTGAAATCAACAGAGTAGTATGAGTCAGCATATATTGTCTCAGCCGGCGAGCAGCCCATACCAAAGCGCATCAAGTTTTCTCGAGCAGTGAGTATCGGGTCTCACAGTCGGTAAACTTTTTGCTAAGGTAATAAATGGCGTGCTCTTTTCGGCCAGACTCGTCATGCTGCCCCAGCACACACCCCATTGAGCTGTCAAGTACCGTCAAGTATAGTATTAGAGGTCTCCCTTCAACCGGTGGCATAAGAATGGGTGGTTCTTGGAGATACTCCTTGATTTTGTCGAAAGCGGCCTGACATTCGTCATTCCAACGTACTACTTGATCTTTCTTCAGCAGCTTGAAGATTGGTTCACAGGTAGCAGTTAGATGCGAGATGAATCGGGCAATGTAATTCAGACGTCCTAGAAAGCCTTTGACTTCTTTCTCTGTCTTGGGAACTGGCATCTCTTGTATGGCTTTAACCTTGGCAGGGTCCACTTGAATACCTTTTTCGCTCACGACGAAGCCTAGCAACTTTCCAGATCTTACCCCAAATGTGCACTTGTTTGGGTTCAACCTCAACTTGTATAACTTCAGACGGTCAAACAGCTTCTGCAGATGGTCAAGGTGTTCCTCCTCAGTTTGGGACCTTGCAATCATGTCGTCGACATACACTTCAATCTCATGATGGACCATGTCATGAAATAAAGCAACCATGGCACATTGGTAGGTTGCCCTAGCATTTTTCAACCCGAATGGCATGACCTTGTAGCAGAAGGTGCCCCACTGAGTAACAAAGGTAGTCTTTTCCATATCTTCAGGAGCCATTTTGATCTGATTATAGCCTGAAAAGCCGTCCATGAAGGAGAACACCTTGTGCTGAGCAGTATTGTCAACCAGAACGTCGATGTGAGGCAGGGGGAAGTCATCTTTGGGGCTCGCCCTATTCAGATCCCTGTAGTCAACGCACATTCGGACCTTACCATCTTTTTTCGGTACTGGAACCACGTTGGCAACCCACTGAGGGTAAGAAGTCACTGCTAGAAACCCGGCATCAAATTGCTTCATAACCTCAGCTTTGATCTTCTCGGACATCTCTGAACACATACGACGGACCTTTTGCTTTACCGAAGGGCATTCTTCCTTGGTAGGCAAGTGATGGACCACAATGTCAGTATCCAACCCGGGCATGTCTTCATAAGACCAGGCGAAGATCTCCACATAATCATGCAACATCTGAATCAACCGTTGTTTCACGCTGAGCTCCAGATTGGCACCAACCTTAACTTCCTTTCTATCTGTCTCAGTACCCAGATTCACCGTTTCCACTGGATCTTCATGTGGCTGAATGGCCCTTTCTTCCTGGAGTAACAGTCTTGCAAGCTCACCAGGAACTTCACAATCATCTTCACCTTCGTCTTCGGCTAAGTTGATCGGATTTTCGAAGTCATAACTGGCAGTAGCAGAGTCGTTACTAGTGAGATCCAGAGTGGATTGAAACCTGTATAAGTGAGTGTGTGTAAATACAGCTGTTTTGCAATATGTAAAGAAAGAAAGAAAGGGAGCACAAGATTTGAAATGCGAAAAACGTCCAATGTCTTTATTCATGATATATGGAAATGACAAGTAATAAGCCCTCACAAATGAAGCCACGGTGCCCCGGGTAAGACATCGGGCCAGAAAGTTTCAATTTACTGTTCATTACAAAATTAAAAACAAAGGACTTCATTACTGAGTAACAAAAGTAACAGGTATGTAGTCTTTTGCAGTCCAATTGTTCAGTCCACCGTCAGTCGTCGGGCAGATCCAGCTGTTGAACTCAGATTCTTCCACTTCGTCACCATCCCTGATAGCATCCACCCCATGGTCAGGTAAGGGAGCTGTCACCACATTAGGCTTCTCGGGCGCCTCGAACTGAACCTCCTTAGCATCAATAAGGTCTTGAACCTTGTTTCTCAGGGCCCAGCAATCATCAGTAGAATGCCCCGGGCTATCAGAGTGATAAGCACAGCGGACATTGGGATTATACTTCGGAGAGGTTGTGTTTACCACCTTCGGAGCTTCTCTGACGGTTACCAAGTTGGTCGATAGCAGTTGCGGTAAGATCTGCGACAGGGTCATACTAAGCCGAGTATATTCTCTTCTGGGTCTCTCACCCCTTGGTTGGTTAGGTTGCCGAGGAGCGACAGCAGGCTTTGCAATTACCACCGCGTTGACAGCTTGGCGGCGTTCCGGTTTGTTTTGCCTCCTGGGCCCATACACAGCACTGGCTTCCTTCTTGAAAGGTTTCTTCTCAGAACTTGAGGACGCACATTTCTGTATCTTCCCTGATTTCATGCCAGCTTCTATCCTCTCTCCAGTCAGAATGAGATCTGTGAACCCTGCAGAACAATTACCAATGAGATGATTGAAGAACGGCCCGGATAGGGTCCCCAAGAACATGTCCACAAGTTCACGGTCGGTTAACGGTGGCTGCACCCTGCCAGCCAGGTCCCTCCACTTCTGCGCATACTCTTTAAAACCTTCTCCCGATCCTAACGACATACCTTAGAGTTGGGTACGTGTAGGAGCGAGGTCGACATTATACTGATACTGCTTGTAAAAAGCAGTAGCCAAGTCCTCCCAGTTACGAACCTTGGTTCCATCCAGCTGATAGAACCATTCGAGATGAGTCCCTGAAAGACTCTCCTGGAAGAAATGGATCCATAAGTTCTTGTCCACAGTATATGGTTGGATCTTCCGCACATAAGATCTGAGATGTAGCTTAGGGCAGGACGCCCCGTCATACTTTGCGAAAGATGGTGCTTTGAACTTGTGTGGGATTACCACACCAGAAGATAGACCCAGGTCTCCAAAATCCAACCCAGGCACTTGTTGAATTTCTATGGCATTCAGGCGATCCTCTAACTGCTTGTACTTGTCTTCAGCTGGAGGATACTGCTCCTCGTTGAAATCAGTCTCGTTGTCAGAGACCACAGGACTAGGAACCCTTCCCCCCTGGGGACTGCCTTTCCCTACAGAAGAACCAACTTGATCAACCTCATTCTACAGTGTATTGCCAAACCTCCGGCCAGTGTTGAATAGTACAGTTCTTTTCTTCTTCTTCTTGACTAGCAGAGCCTTCAATTCCTCTTGACCTTGGGCTAAACTCATGATCAGCTCTTGGAACTGGGCGTTCTGAGCCTGGAGGGCCTTGATGGATTGCTCAGTAGATGACTCAGGATTCATGGTAGCTGCTGAAATAAATAGCGAAGAACATTAAGCAACCTGAAAAGAAGAGTACATGTGATGCACATGATGAATGAAATGCGTATGATTTATGTTTTCAAAGACAATCGGGATTCAACTTTGTAAACAAAAAGGAACACACTTTATTAGATTCAACTTTGAAATTTGAATTGTTCAACAGATTGCCCTTAGGCGTTACATAAAATGGAAATACTGAAAGGGGAAATAAAAAACTGTAAAAGAATATCCAAAGCTCATTATTGATCCCAGGGCCTCCTCTTCTCAGTACGGATGTAGTCATTCAAGGCCCGCTCATTCTCCAACTGCTTTGTCAGCTTCTGGATCTTCAATTCCTGTTCGTTGAACTTTTCCCGATAAGAATCCCGTTCTTCTCGTAGTTGCAACCAAGACCTCTTTAGTGTATCAACATCAGTAGGTATCTGAGGAGGGAGAACAGTTGGAGGAGCCCCATCTCTATCAGGATATTCAAGAATGATGGGTCTGACAGCTTCATATGGCATACCTAAATTCTGAGCACGGATGCGGACCCATTTGTAGTAGGCTTCCATAGGTAGAGAAGTCTTCGGTCCCAACTCATGTGGGTCAGCTTTGTGAATTCTGTCCCAAGCCTTGATGAACCTACGACGCAGCTCGTCACTATCTACCTGAAACTCAAAACTGATGTGAGGCACCAACATCTCATGAGGCCCTGCTCTTCTGGCTCTTCCAAATTGACGGAGAGCTAGACATGGATTATAAGAGATTCCTCCTTGGGTACCAATCAGAGGAACATTAGGATATTCTCCGCAACGATCAATAACAGCTATCTCATCCAAACCCCTGAAAGTCCAAATGATGTCATTATCAGTGAGAGACATTAACCTATGAGCCCAGCCTCTTCCTTCTTTGTTCTTCAGCACGAACTTAGGGAGGTGCGAAATAAACCACCTCACTAACAAGGGAATACAGCACCACAAAGTTCCTCGTCTTCGGGCAGTACGAGCATAGAGTTGTTGCAGGATATCACCCAAGAGAGTGGGCACAGGGTTCCGAGACATGAAGATCCTTATGGCAGTGACGTTAATGAAGTTATCAGGATTAGGAAACAAAACTAGACCATAGATTAAGAGAGCCAAAATGTCTTCATATGCCCTGAAGTCCAGGTCATTCCAGAAACTGTTGGCTTTACTGATCAAAAACTTGGCCAAGAAACCCTTAACTCTGCTTCTAGTCACCCAGTTGTCCATTACCTCCTTGGTGGTCAAAGGAAGGGCTGCAACAATCTCCTCAAGCCTAAGAGTCTTTTCCCAACCAGTGAAGGGAGTCTGATCCAAGATAGGGATACCCAGCAAATCAGAGAACTCTTCCAGGGTAGGGACCAGCTGGAAGTCTTGAAAGGTGAAGCAATTATACAAGGGATCGTAGAACTGGGTCAGGACACTCATCAGTTGTTGGTCCCACTTTGCAGTGACTAAACCGAGAAGAGAACCATGCCTCTGGATGAAAGAAGTGGTGTTTGGAATTCTGCTAACCAATTCTTCAAGCAACTCAGGTGGGTGAACAAAATTGAACCGGATAGTGTTCCTTCGCACAGGCATCATGATGTCCTACAAAACAGAGCAAAGGTGAAACCCTCTTGTCTTTGAAATGGTCAGCCTTTATGCAGGATGCATGCAATGTTATGATGGCATGATGTTATGATAAAGCACACCACAAATATTCACAAAGGCAAACATGATAAGGCACACAAGTCACACAAGACAGCCCTTAGGGTTTAGGCCAGCATGAAGTTCAGGTACTACCCTCTTTCAGTTTGTTGGTTAAGACATGTCCTATCAAAAGTAACCGGGTTCTAGAGGATCCCAATATCACTGACTACCCTCAATCGGTCATAACTCCAGCATCACAATCTTTTCTTGCGGCCAGAACCATCGCGAGAGTTTAGCCTCAATGGGTGTAGCATACTGCTACTGCTCTATTGGCCAAGTTGGGTCATTTAAGGTTCTAAGGTCGGTTGGTGCTTAATGACTCCTCAGAAGACCCATATTCTCCTCGTTGCGACACAAGGGATATCGGTACAGACCAAGGTGCCACACCAACGTAGCCACTGCTTCACCCGTGTCGGTCTATGCCGGACAGGTCCCTCACAGCTTATGCTACCTAACAGGGTATCCCCAGATCCGGGTTAGGATCTATGAAGCTTCAAGACAAATGCCCATAATAATAAAGCAAACAAAACACAGCAATTGAAAACACAAGTATGAGCTATCCTAAGGTACACCTCACTTTAAGTATCCCCAGCAGAGTCTCCAGTTCTGTGATTGGTGGAAATGAGAACTGACTGTTTAAAGCTGGTTTCGCGAAATGTCGCGGAAGCAAGAGTCGCCACCGTCTTTTATTTTCTCCAACATGGACAGGACAAAAGCACAGCAAAATTCCTTATGAGAATGTTTCTCGGTTCGGGAGGTAGATTTATAGAAAGGGAAGGTGTTAGCACCCTTTCTATCCGTGGTTATCCACGGGCTCTTAGATACTTTCTCTCATGTTTTCAAAATGTTTGCTTTTCAAAATGTGAGTGGGTTTGAAAAAGTTTCTTTGAAAGATTTCTGAATAACTCTTGTATCTGTCCTCAAGAGTGTTTGAAAAATTTGCTTTGAAAGCTTTTGAAAGTGTCAGTGTGAAAAGGTTTTTGTTTTGTTTTTTAGAGAGCAAGTATCCATGAGTCATCTACCTACCCTAAGGAATTAGGCTTTGTAAATGTCCTTAAGGTAGTGCCATCCCACCATTGAGAGGTAGGTAGCACCACCGTTGGAGGTGTTCGGGTCAATTCGATTGTAGGGACAGTGTGGTCATCAAAGCAACAACAGGACACCTTAGAAGCTACCCTTATGTCCTTGATCCTTTTTTTATCCGAGGCAACCGTTTCGAGGCAACTATTTCGAGGCAACTGTTTCGAGGCAACTAGATCATGGACATAAGAGCGACCGCTAAAACGTCCTATACTTGACGACCACGTTTCGAAGGCAACGAGTGAGGCGTACCCTAGAAGTGGTGTGTGTATTTGTGTGTTGTTTTCATGTTATGTTTTATCTTTGATCATGGCATTGTGAGCTACACGTTGTTTTTAGTTAACATACATTCTTTCATGCAAGTTTAGCAGTTAGGAGTGCGGAAAATTAAAAGACGGAAATATAAAAGCTACGCTATTACAAGGCGCGGGTCTATACATCGCCAAAATACGAAGACCCGTTTTTGATAAAAGATGCGGAAAGTAAAAAAATGCGGTAAACCTAATTACTATTACATCCTTGAGCAGTTACATAATATTCAAAAGAAAATAATGCGCGAAAAGAATAAATTGGAACGTCCGAGGGTTTTGACCCTTTGCTTGAAATTAAATTAAATTAAAATCTAATTAATTATTAATTAAAGAAAAGAAAAGATTTTTTTATGTCTTTTTGGTATTTAATGAAATAAAGAAAATTAAAATTAAAAGGAAACCCTAATTCTAAATTATTTTTGATTATTAATGAAAAAAGGTCAAAATTAGGCTAATTAACTAAATTATTTAATTTACATGTTTATTTACAAAAATAATAGTAATAATAAATAATGATGAAAATAATAAATAATGATAATAATAATGATAAAAAAAAGAATCAAAACCTAATTCTATAGAATTTTATTTATTAAAGAAAAGATTGAATTAAAACCTAATTTAAACTAGATTAATTGTTAGTTATTTATTTACAAAAAAATAGGTTAGTGATGAAATTAATAATAATTAAATATAAAATATTTTTTGGTTTCTGATTTTTTTTATTATGAAAATTAATTAATGGTGAATTAATAAAAACAATTAAAAGCAATTGAAAAGAATTATAATTAGAAAAGAAAAGAAAACAAATATGCAAACCAAGGGGGGTGTCTGGCCCATGTGGAGGTAAGATTGAAGAATTCTGGCCCATTAGCACAAGGCCTCATTGACTTTTAGGGATCACGTGCGTGTTGGCTGACTGAGGTACACCATGGAATTCACCTTCTGGCCTTCAGATTGCTCATCAAGGCCACTTGGCAAGCACAGGCGTGGGGCTCATGGTAGGCCATTGAGTGAGGCGCTGCACTAGAAGACATTAAAACAAAAATCATGAATTATGTGGGGGGACCTGGGAATCGAACCCAGGTCCCTATACCTGCAAGACACGTCCTCCACCAGCTGAGCTATGAAACGCATTTGTACATATGTTGATAAACAAATGTAATATATGAAAAAAGGTCAATTATGCTGAAAACATTAAAAAACGCGCTAAAGTTTGAATCTTCCCATCACTCTTGGACAGCTATTGTCTTCTTCATCTTTTGTACCTGCAACATGAAACAGGTAGCAGGGGTTTTAAACCCCCACTAAGCATAACTGTGGAAAATAGCGAATAGAAGAGGAGGTAACATAAATTGAGCACGAGGGTTTCAATCGATTCGTCTTGTTGCCACGAATTTGTCCATATAGGTTTGGAGGTCCAATTTTACCATACAAGGAAAGTCCCAATGTGGATGTTCTGAAACCCTAACGTTTGTTCATGGCAGATTTTGATACAAGCAGTTTTAGTACAATTAAACTATATCAAAAGTTTCAGGGAGATGTCAGTAATACAAATCAATGATCGAAACATAACAATGATGCATGGAAAGTGGAATTCGATTATGGAAATATTTGTGAAAAAAACGTGATTCTGTTCTACTGTTTCCTTGGGTATAGAAGCTTGTTCTTGATTGTAATAGACTCCTGGAAGGTCCAGCAATGTGTTAGAATCCTTTTTAGGCTTTGAAACGCGCTGCAAGTATGAAATCAGTTTCACCAATTTCTTGAGTTTTTTGCAACTTGGTTATGAGGTTTTCAGCAGCCTTTTCGTGTATGTGGCTTTAGGGTTTCACCCAGCATATGTATGTGAATGATTCTAGGTAAAAAATAAGCCCACAAGTCCATGGATTAATGACTTGAATATTTGATTTTCAATTATGTATTTTCCAATCTTTTTCCATGAAAACTTTGCCAATTATGGAAGATCTTGTCCCCTTGAGTGATGCACGAAATCCTTAGCATGTGTGGAGTATATTTGCTGCATAAAAAGATTTAAAAAAGCATATCTTTGAATTTTCCCATAATTAAAACTAATTAAATGAATTAATATAAATATAAATTCAATTAATTAATCAAAAATAAGAAAATAAATTATTTTGAGCTCAATGGGTCGTGAATAGGCTTTGAGTAATGATTCAAGGAAGAATTTGAGGCCCATTAGCAAATTTGAAGCTTTTTAAGCAAAGTTGACTTTTGAAAGTTCCCAAAAATTTCCCAACTTCTCCAATGCATATCTTGCTCAATTTTGAGGCTATGAACATGTTCTTGGACATTTTGGAAAGGTCTTGAAGTCCTCTAACCAATGCCTTTGGTCCCATGTCATTTTGATTTACCAATCCCAAGTTATGGTCTTTGACTTAAAGTGCCTTTTTGTTGACTTTTGAAAATGACTTATAATGTTGAAATTGATAACTTTTTGTGAGAGAATTTATTGGACTTGGAGTGTGAAGATGAGTTGTAGGAAATGTCATCCCCTTCAAAATGAGCTTTGGATGGTATTTTTCTAATAAACCATGAAGAAGTTATGCCTTGGTCAATTTGCAGTTGACTTTTCAGCTGTCCAGAAATAGCAACTTTTGCATCTTGAGACTTTTTGAGCCATGCTATGAGGAATCATGATCAAGAATTGATCAAATGATGATTGTGGCTTCAAAATAAGATGTTGACCAAAAATTTTGACTTTTGACTGTCAAATGACCATTTTGCCCCTGCAGTTGACTGTGAAGCAATTTGGGCTTTTGATTGTGCAACTTGACCTTGTGAGCCTTGAAACTTGACATGTAGGTGCTTGACAATGTATATGAGCATATGGTAATTGATTGGACCCCTGAAAACCTCAATTTCTTTGCAAGAACCAAAACCCTAATTTTGACTGTGTTAGGAGGCAATTGGACTGTGCAACCCTTGAGGGATTTTGAAGCTTGATCTTGCCAAATCTTGAAGAATATGGGAGGGCAAATTTTGGGGTACAACAAATACTGTATGTTTTACAACTTATAGTATTTAAAAAAATAATAAATGATTACAATAAATGGAAAATCTAAGTCTAAGCCTAAGCTCCATTGCTCCCATGCTCAAAGTCTCCGGCTTCTACTGCTTTGTCACCGTCCAAGTTGCACTCACATGAAAAAGACAAAGGAAAAGAAGATTAGTACAGTTAATTGAAAAGAATTTTCAAATAAAAAAGAAAGGAAGTTGTTCATCATTAAAGTTTGCCGTCTGGAATCAGAGTGCTATTGTTCATCATGTTTTTATTTTTCTCTTTGCAAATCACAAGAAGATTGCTCTTCTTGGTTCACAAAGAGAAAAGTAAAAAATGCAAAAGGAAAAATGCAAGCATACAAAAGCAATTGGTTCAAATGTAAAACATGGGCCATGTTGTACAAAGCAAGCACACAAAGCTAGCATACAAAGGCATAGTAACCAAACATTGCAAAGTCAGCAACCAAGTAGTGCAGCAAACAACATTGCAACAAAACATGACAACATTACAAAGCAAGGTGCCAACTGTACTGCATAGCAAGAAAAACCAAACTGAGTTACAAAACTGTCAAGCTGCATTACTAAATATTGCATACAAAGCAAACTGGAAGCAAACAGAAGGCAAAAAGTATGCAATGCAGAAAGTACAGCAGGCCAAAAGTAAACAGCAGGAGGTAAACCCAATGACAAGTAAAAGGCTTGTCATAGCCTATTGTGATACGGTGGAAGAACTGACTTGGGATTTTGCGTTTGTGTTCGCAAATGTTTCGGTTTAGCAAGAGTCGCCACCGACTTTTTATTTTATCCTAAGGAAAGGTCAAAAAGCACAGGAAAGACCTTTGAGATATTTTCTTGGGTTCGGGGAGTATATTATAGAAAGGGAAGGTATTAGCACCCTTTCTATCCATGGTTATCCATGGGCTCTTAGTTACTTGCTTAGATCACTTGCTTTGCTTTTCAATTGTTTGAAATGGTACTTTTCAATTGTTTGAAATGGTGCTTTTCAATTGTTTGAAATGGTGCTTTGTGTGTGGTTTTGAAAGATGTTTTGAAAAGAGGTCATCGTTGTGGCAACCTTTGTAATGATTCTTGCTTGAATGTATACAAAGGTGTTTTTATCTTTTGAAAAGTTTCCAATGTTTGAAAGTAGGGTTTTGAAATTGTGTGGTGAAGTGTGTTTTGAAAATGGCAAGGATGTTTTTGCAAGCTTGATCAAGTAACTAGGAGCTATCTACCCTATTTTACTCAAAGATCTTTCTTATGTTTTTAACCCTTTTAACAATGTTGTTTCACCATTGTATTTGGTGAACAACCTTGTGTTAGGATGTTAACGGGACAGGCGCGGGTCATCGTAAAGACCATGATAGCAATGCTGTCAAGTATTTTTGGCAATTTTCCTTAAGGGACTTGATCATTTTGTTTAGGCAACTCAGATAGCGTCATCGAGGGACTATGATCTTTTTGTTTGTTTTTGTTTTTCCAAAGTACTTGACATGCAATCATGGCCCATTTTTGAAGGCAACAAGTGGATTGTAACCCTAGGGGTGCAAGTGTGCATTGTGTTTGTTTTTCATGCATATTTATCTTGGATTAGGTTAAACTAATTGTTGATTTTATTTGCATACAAACCCTAGGTCTAAGCATGGCATAATTGAAAGCTTTTAAATGTGCGAGAATTTAAATGCTACACACTATTACAACATGATAAAGGGAGGGGGTACAAATTTGAATTGGGGATATTTGACAAGAAATTAAATTCTAAGTTATTACAACCAAATCGAATGTATAGGCAATATTTAAATGTACAATAATTGAAATAAATACAAATAAATAAAAGTCAAATAAAATGTATTATGCAAAAAAAGTTTTTTATGTATGTAAAAAGTATATTTTTTAATGTGAAATGTAAATTAAAAAAAAGGGTCAATTTTTATTATTTTTTGTTATTTAGGGCAAAACCCTAATTCTTAAATAAATGATATTGTATATAATAATATACTAATTTATATAAAAGAATAAAAGTATATTATGAAAATGATATTTTTAGTACAAAATATTAATAAAAATGAAAATGTAGTATTTTTGTATTTTTTTTTACCTAATTATTTAATAAAACAAGTGTTTTCAAATAAACATAAAAAATATAAAAACTAACTATTTACAAAAAATGAATATTTTCAAGAAAACGTTTTCAAATATAAATAAAAATAATAAATGAAAATAAGTATATTTTTTTGCATTATTTTTGAGTTTTGTTTTAAAAAAGAAAATAGTTTATTTCCATATGTATACTTAATAAAATAAAATAAATATCAAATAAATATGAAAAAATATAGAAAATTATTTTTGGCATTTTTTAGATTTAGACAAAAAATAATAAAGTCAGAATAAAAAATAAAAATGTCAAAATGATAAATATTTAAATAAATGCGCCAGGGGGGTGTGAAACTGAAAAAGGGGTGTTAGAAGCAAAACTGGCCAGGCCCAGCCCAAACCAACTTCATCTTCTTCCTCCAGACAAAAAAAACACGCGCCTGTGTACAATCTTGAACATCCTGGAAACGTGATCTTTTGCAAAAACACACAACATCAAACTTGTAGAGAATTTCAATACGATTCTAACCATATAAAGCATTAATCTTAACTCTCAAAGACCAGAGAGAATTTCTCTGGCCCTAAAATCTGACCTAGCTTTTCTCACATGTTCATGGATGAAATTCTCCTAGCACACTTAATATAAATGAAAGCTGAGCATATGTATGGCTTCCTAGCAATGAATACTACATTTTTTATTCACAAACCTAAAGCTAAATGTTCCTAAATAGAGAGATAGAAAGTGACTAAAAACCTGTTTCAGTTGGATTCGAGTAGGGCAATGCAGTGCTTCTCAACAAGTTTTGAGGTGTCTGGTAGCTTGCCTGACCTTCACTTGATCTTTTCCAATAGCTAGCTTGTCTTGAATGTCCCTGAATCAGCCTCTAGAAGTCAACCTGCACAAGCTTGAAATGAAAATGGTGAACACTGTAAATGGAGTTACAGTTGGCAAAGGAAGTTTGGGATAGCTTGAGGGAGTTGAATGGAATGTGTTTGAAGCAAAAAGGGGCAAAACGCACGAGCAAAATGAGCTATGGCACTCAAGTTGCAGCAACTGCCCTATTTTGCCAAAGGAGAGTGATTTATGGCTATGGGAGATTTTGAGGCTCAAACCTTCGTGTTTTTGGCTCAAAGGGTTGTGTGAAATATGTTTGTAATGTTTGTTTAAGCTGATCTATGCTGGTTTTCAAGTTGTAAGGATTTGGCAAGTTTTCTTGTTTTTTAAGCAAGAAAGTGGAAGTTCTGTTTACAGGCCTGCCCCAACCATCTTGTATGCTGCACACCATCCTCTAGGCCCCTCCAATTTGTGGACTTGATTTGCTGCATGAGACATGGACCAATGCTCAAGGGATTCAGTTTTGACATAAAGCACATTTTGGCAAAAATGGAAATGTCACTTTATCTACTTAGGGATTAATCTTGTATGTAATGACCCAATGGCCAAGATAAAACCTTAGTTCAATGGTTAAGCATTAAATTATGGAGTGTAATTTGGTTTTGAGGCCTGCAAGATAGCACCAAACATGCTGATTTGAAAATGCAAGTTTGTATGAACATACATTGGCCATGGACAAAAGTGAGTTTTTTCCAACTTTGAGAATTCGATTCTCCCTAACCACAAGGGCGTTTGAGGAGTTCTTGGACAATTTGGAAAGCTTGCAACATGTACTACAATCCATATTTGTAATGAAACTTGAAACTCCTAGTGGAACTATGTGAAAAATGGCCAAGAAGATGGGTCAAAATCCTGCCTAGATTAGGGTAAATTTTCTCTAAGTTAAAAGTTTTAGGTACCCTTGTTCCAAAAATTATAACTTGAGACACAAGCTTCTTTTGAGAAAACTTTGTGAATAAAAGTTGTATACTTTGTGATGGACTACAAATTTCATGTTGCAAGTTTTGTTTGAATCCATTTTCATCTTGGTGAAAAAATGGGACAAAGTTAGGAAAAAATAAGAAAATTTTATAACTTAGAAAAATTCTAAGTTATGAAATTTTCCCATTTCAAACCCTAATTTGCATTTTTGGGTTTCTTGATGAACAAGTTTCATAATTTGACATGTCTTGATGAAAAATAACTCTTGGCACTTGATTTTGACCAAAAAGTCAAAGTTTGAATTTTCAGTGTACAGTCAAATTTTGATCAGTTGACTGAAAAATTCATCTGTCAATCCTATGCTTTTGAGATCTTTTGAACTTGTTGAGTGGGTCAAGACAATATCATTGAGTCCTTGAGTCCATATGTGAGCTTGGTTTGCCCTTGGTTAGGTCAAACAGTCAAAAATTGCCTTTGTGCAGTCAAAACCCTAAAAATGACCATTTTGCCCTTTTGGTGATCTGATCAAATTTCTTGTGGAATTGTGATCCAAACTTGATCAAATGGTTCATATGAGTTCAAAATGTTGATGTGGGTCAAATTTCATGAGGTTTGACTGTCAATTGGCCACAGTTGACTTTTTCCACAATACAGTTGATTCCTAGGTCAATTGTCCAATTGACTGGGCAAAGATTTGAATTAAGGCTTGAAACTTGGTATGGACAAACTTGTGAGTCCAACATGAAGTATGAAAGTCATTTTGGGCATTGTGGGTCAAAACATCCTTGTGCAAACTCAAACCCTAATTTAAGTCAACAGTGCAAGGAGGTGTCTTGAGCAGAGCAAACCCTAGCTTGATCTTTAGTTCCAAGAGTCTTGTGATGAGAAAATGTTGGTGAAATGGGAGGGCAAATTTTGGGGTACAACAGTTTCCCCTGTTCAATCTTCTTGAACCTGAAGAGTTAGATTGGCAGGTTTGCCTTTCGTGACTCGAAGGTAAAAGAGGATTGGACACTAGAGTGCCCGTAAATTTGCACTCGTCAAAACATGGCTGAAGAAATGGGCTTAAAGATGCCATTTGGAGATGGTAGAATCTTGCTGGAGATGGGCTTAAAGATTCCATCCAAGAATGTTTGTTGAATTGCAATGCTGTATGTCAGAAGAATGAGTATCAAAATGGTATCTGTGTATGGGATGCCATTGAACTGTATCTGGAGACTGAGTGTGTATGAGCAAAAGAATGGCGTCCGTGTCTGGCGCTTATCTGAGTTGTAACTGTATTTGAATTTTTGAATGAATATCAGAATGACTGCCGTGTTTGGAGTGTATTTGTATTGTATCTAGGTAACAGAGAAACATCTGTGCATGGAGCAACTGTGTGCTAGGGTTAAATTCTGAATGAGTGACAGAATGGCAGCCGTGTCTGGAGCGTATCTGTACTGTATCTGAAGCTGAGATCTGTATGAGTAGTAGAATGACCGTCGTGTCTGGGGTGTATCCGTACTGTAACCGGGATCTGAATAAGTGACAAAATGATTTCCATAGCGACTGCATTGGGGGAAATCATACTGCTGGTTGTAAAGGTCAGAATGGCATCCATGTTTGGAACGTATCTGATCTTGTAGTTGATAGTGGAATCTGAATGAGAGATAGAATGGCCACCGTGTCTGGAGCGTATCTAGTCTGTATCTGATTGCTGAAGTCTGAATGAGTAGTAGAATGACCGCCGTATCTGGGGTGTATCCATACTGTATTTTGACTTGAAGTTCTGAATGAATAATAGAATGACCGCCGTATCTGGGGTGTATCCATACTGCATCTGAATAATTGTTAATGATAGTCTTTTAATCTTATCCTGAAAAGGGTGAAATGTTAGCTAAAACACGAAGTTATATTGCATGATATGTATGATGCAATTAACTGTAATCCATGCTTATGATATACGAAATGTAATGGTTATGCATGTAAGCTGAGTAACTGTCTTGCTGAGGAAAATAAATCCTTGACAGCTGAAGATAATGAAATCTTTGACTGCTGTTGAGGAAAGTAAATTCTTGACCGAAGCTGGGGATTCCAAAAATCTTTGATTATTTGAAGATGATAAATCTTTGCTGACCGCTTGGGGATTAAAGATCTTCGATTGTTGAGGAATCTTAGGACCACCGCTGGGGATTGGAAATCCTTGGTGACTTACGGGGATTTTAACCAAAACCTCACCAACTTCTGCGGGGAATGAGAATTCTTCATGACTTCCTTGGGGAATAAGGTTTACTTTGACGACCTCTACTGGGGACTTAAAACCTAGGAGATTTTCTGCTTGGAGAAACGAGATTGAGAATCTTCAATCTGTTGAGAAAGGACCCTGTGGGGAGGAAGTATACTCGGCCGGTGAACTCAGGGGTTTTGGATAGTATGCCAAACTTACTGGGGGAAACATCCTGGCTGCTGGGGAATTTGAGGGAGTTTGATCAGTTAGAATTTCGACCTCGCTGGGGAAGGAGGTTTAGATTATTCTGGCTCCGCCAGGAACCGGGAGTTTGACCTCCGATGGGAACATCGAAACTTTAACTTGGCTGGGGGAATCCAGTTTGGAATATACTGGCTTTACTGGGGCTTCTTTGAAGCTTAACTCCGCTGGGGACACGTACCCCGAGGTTTCAGCTTTGTTATGGATCTGAGTAAAGTAATGTCGGGGATCTCTTCTTGAACGGCAATAAGATATCTTCCTACACCTTTAACCTATCAGTAATTATCCTTTCCCAATTTCGTTTTATTTGTAAGCAGTGATTATATTCAAATTCATATGCCTATTTAACAAAACATTGGACGTTTTCAAATAAAACATAAGTGTAAAAAAGAAAATGAAAGGCAAGCAAGTTTCTGCACTTTGAAGTATATTTGTATTGATTTTTGTAGGTATCTTTGTACAAGGGAGACAGACATCCTAGTAAGAGAATGTTGTCGTAAGAACTGGAAGAAAAAAATTCATATAAAAAGAAAGATGGCTATGTGTAATAATTCTATGGGGTTCCCATTCTACTATAGCCTTCGCAACTCTGAGTATCTATCCATTCGTTGCTTCGTCCGTAGATGATTGGATTTATCAGAAGCTTGGAGCTTGTTGGTGAAGAGATTGTTTTTAAAGTGATCCGACGAGACATAGTCATACGCTTTAATTCCCTAACTTTTGCCTGGACCGCCCTTTCGGGTTTTCGATCCACCAGGAAACCCTTTTTTGCCCAAGCCGCCCTTTCGGGTTTTCAACTTACCGGGTGTACAGATTTTTTTTGTTTTATCCCTAATTTTTGCCTGAACCGCCCTTTCGGGTTTTCGATTCACCGGGATGCCCATTTTTGCCCAAGTCGCCCTTTCGGGTTTTCAACTTGTCGGGTTGTTTTATGCGTAGTATCTTTTGACTATGTCTGCATTCGCAGGGTGCGGAAAGTCATCGCCATCCATGGAGGTCATAATCATTTCCCCACCAGAAAAGATGCTCTTGATTACAAATGGTCCTTCGTAAGTAGGAGTCCACTTGCCCCTGGGATCACTTTGCGGTAAGATGATCTGCTTGATTACAAGATCTCCGACTTGATATATATGACGCCTAACCTTTTTGTTGAAAGCCTTGATCATCTGTTTTTGATACGTCTGACCATGACAAACAGCAGTAAGTCGCTTCTCGTCGATCAAGTTAAGTTGATCAAGCCGGGTCTGAATCCAATCGTCTTCACTCAAACCGGCATCCTTCATAATCCTCAAGGAAGGAATCTGAACTTCCATAGGCAGAACAACTTCCATACCATATACCAAAGAAAATGGAGTTGCCCCTGTTGAAGTACGTGCCGTGGTACGATATCCATGTAGAGCAAACGGTAATATCTCATGCCAGTCCTTATAGGTGACTGTCATCTTTTGAATGATCTTCTTAATATTTTTGTTTGCGGCTTCAACAGCACCGTTCATCTTCGGCCGATAGGGAGATGAATTGTGATTGTTGTACCCCAAAATTTGCCCTCCCATTCCCTCAACATTTCCTCATCACAAGACCCTTGGAGCTCAAGATCCAGTTAAAGTTTCCTCTGCTCAAGACTTCTCCTTGCACTGTTGACCCAAATTAGGGTTTGAGTTTGCACAAAGATGTTTTGACCTAAAAAGCCTAAGATGACTTTCATGCTTCACATTGGACCCCCAAGTTTATCCATACCAAGTTTCAAGCCTTGATTCCAATCTTTGCCCAGTCAATTGGACAGTTAACCTAGAAATCAACTGTATTGGGGAAAAAGTCAAATGTGGTCAATTGACAGTCAAACCTCATGATTTTTGACCCACATCAACATTATGAACTCATATAAACCATTTGGTCAAGTTTGGATCACAATTCCACAAGAAATTTGATCAGATCACCAAAAGGGCAAAATGGTCATTTTTAGGGTTTTGACTGCACAAAGGCAATTTTTGACTGTTTGACCTAGCCAATGGAAAACCAAGCTCACATATGGACTCAAGGACTCATTGACATGGTCTTGGCACATTCAACAAGTTCAAAAGATCCCAAATGCACAAGATTGACAGATGAATTTTTTCAGTCAACTGATCCAAATTTGACTGTATACTGAAAAGTCAAACTTTGACTTTTTGGTCAAAATCAAGTGTCAAGATTCATTTTTCATCAAAACATGTCAAATTATGAAACTTGTTCACCAAGAAATCAAAAATCACAAATTAGGGTTTGAAATGAAGAATTTTCATAACTTAGAATTTTTCTAAGTTATGAAAATCCCTAATTTTTTCCTAACTTTGTCCCACTTTTTCATCAAGATACATTTAGATTCAAGGAAAAGTAAAAACATGAAAGTTGTAGTCTATTGCAAAATCTACAACTTTTATTCACAAAGTTTCCTCAAAAGAAGCTTGTAGCTCAAGTTATGATTTTTGGAACAAGGGTGCAAAACATTTCTTAACTTAGAAAAATTTTGACCTATTCTAGGCAGGATTTTTGCCTAACTTCATGACCACTTTCCACATGCTTCCACTTGGAATTTCAAATTGCATTACAAATATGTATTGTAGTACACATTCCAATCTTTCCAAAATGTCCAAGAACTCATTAAACAACCTTGTGGTTAGGGAGAATCGAATTTGGCAATATGGGCAAAACTCACTTTGTTCATGAGCCATTTCCATGTTCACAACTTGTGCATATTCAAACTCAGCATATGCAAGCTACATTACAGGCCTCTAATCTCATTTACACTCTAAAATTAAATTCTAAACCTTTGTTCCAAGATGTTATTCTTTGAGTTTTGTCATTACATGAAGGATTAGTCCTTAATTAGAAAAAGCAATATATCCATTTTTGAAAAGTGGAACTTTATGTCAAGATTGCAATCTTTGAAGTACAATGCAAATCCTTTTGGCACAAGTTCAGGAACATATCACACTGATCTAGAGGGATGGTTGCAGCATGATTAGGGGGCCTGCACAAGTCTAGAAACCAAGTTGACATTTTTTGCTTAAGTGTGAAGAAACTTGGCATAACACACAACAACTCTCACTTCTGCCAACACAAGCTAAGACAAACTTGTTGTACACCTTCGAAACATCAAACCTAAGCTAAGGCACGAGCAAAACACCTTTAAAACCTCACCATTTACAAAAACACCATCCTACTGCAGAAAACAGGGTCACCTCTGCAGTTGGACTTCCATAACTCAATCCACTCGTGCATTCTTGCTAAAAACCAGTTCATACACACTCCATACCACATATACAAGCTATCCCAAGCATTGGACACGACCTGTAACACCTCTAACCAACTTCACCATTTTCACTTTTTCTGTTTTGCAGGTTGATTGCCATAGCTTGATTCACTTGATTTCAAAGCAAGCTAAAGGTTGGAATAGCATCCCTGGACTTCAAGCAAGCTGTACCAATCCTCACCTTGCCTTGAAAGTGCCTCCATTGCCAGACACGATCCAAGCTGAACAGGTAAGTTCATGGACTTCTATCTCTCAATTTAGGAAGAGTTAGCTTTAAGTTTGTGAATGAAAAATGTCATATTCATGTCTGTGAAGCTATACATATCCTCACTTTCCATTTATATTGCATATGCTGAGAGAATTTAAGACCTGAACATTGACAAAAACTTAGGTTAAGAATTAGGGATGGAGAAATTCTCTCTCATTTCTGAGAGTTAAGTTAAGTTTTTTATATGTATGGAATCGTGGCTTGATGCTTGACATTTTTCATGTTGTGAGTTTGTGCTAAAAGTCCAGGAATCATGAGATTGCAGGAAGCACGTGTTGCTCTGTTTTTTTTTTGTTCAGAGGTTGAAGACAAAGTCTTCTTGGGCTGGGCCTGACCTTTTTTCCTTTTTGCACCATGTTTTTACATTTGCACCCCCCTGGCCCATTTTGAGTTTTATTTGTCATTTTCAATTTTTTCTTTTTGATTCTGATTTGTTATTTTTTATTAAAGCATAAAAAAATATTAAAAACATTTTTCCCACATTTTTTGCATTTTATTTGATATTTATTTGCTTTATTTAGTTATATATGTAAATAAATACATAATACTTTTTTGTTTAGAATATTAAAAAATAATACAAAATACAGTTATTTTCTAATTTTATTTTATTTTATCTTCTGAAAACATTTTATAAAAAATATACTTTTTTTTGTAAATATTAAATATTTTATTTTTTGTACATATTTAATATATTTAGTAAATATTATAAATACTTATATATTTATTAGTATATTTAGGTTAAAAACACAAAAATAATACCTTTTTATTTTTATTAACATTTAACTTAAAAATCACTTTTTTGACAATATACTTTCTTTTATTTATTTTTTACACATGAGTAATAAATATTGCATATATTATATAATAAATACCTTTTATCTATAAAATTAGGGTTTTACCCTAAATACATAAAAATACTAAAAATTAATTATTTTCATTTTTGTTTATGTGACACATGAAAAATACTTTTTTACATACATATGAAAATCATTTTTGCATCTTGCATATTTATTTTATTTTATTATTGTGCAATTAAATACCTTGTAAAATTCAATTTGGATGTAATAGTTAGATTTTAATTTCTTGCTAAAATATCCCCATTTGAACATTTGTATCCCCCATCCCATATTTGTGTTGTAATAACTTAGGACCCTTTATTTTTCGCACTTTAAAAGCTTTCTAATTATGCCATGTTAGAATTAGGGTTTTGTATGCCAAAATCAACCAACAAATAATTTGACCTAAATTCAAGATAAACAAGCATGAAAATGGACAACACTAATCACACTTGCACCCCTAGGGTATTCCACTTATTGCCTTCAATAATGGGCCATATTGCATGTTAGGTATCTTTGGCAAAAACAAAACAATCAAATGATCATAGTCCCTCGATGACGCTTTCAAGTTGCCTAAAAATGATCAAGTCCCTTAAAGGAAAAATTGCCCAAAGATACTTGGCACCATTGCAATCATGGTCTAAACGATGACCCGCGCCCGTCCCGTTCACATCCTAACACAAGATTGTCCACCAAATACAATGGTGGAACAAAATTGTTAAAAGGGTTAAAACATAGGAAAAATCTTTGAGAAATTTAGGGTAGATAGCTCTTGGTTACTTGCCAACTTGCAAAACAAAAACACTTGCCTATTTTTCAAAACCACACATCACAACACACTTTCAAAACAACTTTCAAAAACATTTAAAACTTTTCAAAAGATAAGTACACCTTTGTATACATCCCAACATGGATCATTACAAAGGTTGCCACCACATTGGCCTCTTTTCAAAACATTTTCAAACCAACACACAAAGCACCATTTCAAACAATTGAAAATCAAGGCAAGTTGATCTAAGCAAGTAACTAATAGCCCATGGATAACCATGGATAGAAAGGGTGCTAATACCTTCCCTTTCTATAATCTACTCCCTGAACCCAAGAAAACATCTCAAAGGTTTTTGCTGTGCTTTTTTAACCTTTCCTTAGGATAAAATAAAAAGTCGGTGGCGACTCTTGCTCAACCGAAACATTTGCGAAAACAAACGCAAAACCTCAAGTCAGTTCTCCCACCGTATCACAGAACTGGCAACTCTACTGGGGATAAACTTAAAAGTGGAGTAACCTTAGGGCTTAGATCACCCTCTTGCATGACTAATTGTTTGTTTTGATTGCTTTACATCTTGGTTCTCTTGTTTGGGTTTGCAATCCTACACCCGGATTTGGGGAAACATTCATAGATAGCAATACATTGTGGAAACTGTGCGGGGTATACCGACACGGTTGAAGCAATAGCTATATTAGTGCGACATATTTGTGAGTACCGGTAACCCTTGAGTTCAATCAAGGAGAGTACGGGGCCGCTGAGTGATGTCACTAAGCACTAATGACCTAGAACCTTACTTGACCATCTTGGCCTTTCATTAGGGGTAGTGAGATGACCGGCTTTGGTGCAGTCCGAAGTTGGTAGATACTCGATACTACACTCATTGAGGGTTGTTTTCGGAATATTTTGGTCGCTAGTTAAGTGGCTAAACCAAAACAATGAACAATGAAAACAATCCAGTGGTATTGAGCTCCTTAGAACCCGGTTACTATTTATAGGACAGGTTTTTAAGCCAACTACACTCAAGAGGGTACTTACCTATGAAACCCCATGCAAGCCTGAAACTAGGGTTTTGTGTGATTTGCTTGTACATATGTTTGTGCATACATCATGAACATCATAAAGCATCATATGCATATACTAACCATTTCAAGGGTTTATATCTTCATCTTTGTTCCTGTTTTGTAGTTCATGGAAATTCCTCGCAGAAAAACTATCCAAGTCAACCTTGTGAGAATCCCTCCTCAACTTAAGGAGCTCACATCAAGGATTCCGGAAAGCTCACCCTTCAGTGAAAGACATGGTAGACTGCTCAGCCTAGTCAACACCAACATTGAAGAAGACATGATGAAGGTGTTGTTCCAGTTCTTTGACCCTCTTCACCACTGTTTCACTTTCCCCGACTACCAGTTGGTGCCCACTTTGGAGGAATTTTCTCAACTCCTGAGAATTCCTATTCTTAATCAACTACCCTACAACGGTACGGAAAAGGAACCAAAGCCTGAAGATGTTGCTCGAGCACTACATCTACAGCCATCTGACATTGAGGGGCATTGGGAAACTAGAAGCGGTGTCAAAGGCTTCTTAGCAAAATTCTTGTTTGAGAAGGCACAAGAGTGTTGGAATTCATTGGACCTACAAGCCTTTGAAGAAATTGTGGCCCTCCTTATCTATGGGTTGGTCTTGTTCCCAAATCCTGACCAGCTTGTAGATGTCAACGCCGTCAAAATCTTCTTATCCAGAAATCCAATACCAACATTGCTTGGGGACATTCTTCACTCATTTTACACTCGAACAATGAGAAAGAGGGGTGTTCTCATGTGCTGTACTCCTCTCCTTGCAAGGTGGTTTATTTCGCACCTTCCACAATTTGCCTTGAAGAATGATCAAGGCTTAAGGTGGTCACAACGGTTGATGACCCTTACTCACTCTGATGTACATTGGTGTTTTCGGTCCAGAGAAAATGTCATCATCATCGATCGTTGTGGAGAGTTCCCTAATGTTCCATTACTTGGCATTAGAGGAGGTATTACCTACAACCCTTGTCTAGCTTTGAGACAATTTGGATATGCACGAAGAGATGGCCCTCACGACATGTTGACTCCTGACCTAGTTTTTGACTTCGACAACGATGCGCAAGGACTTTGCCAAAGATTCATCAAAGCTTGGAGGATGCCTAATAAGGTTGACAGCAAGACACTGGGACACAAGAACTCCATCCCTCTTGAGCCTTACCTCAAGTGGGTACGAACCCGGGCCCAGAGTCTAATGATGCCTTATCCTCATATTCTCCCTGTGATTAAAGAGCCCGTCAAGGAAGGAGAGGTTCCCTACACCATCCTATATCCTGACATGCCTACATCGTGGGAGGAGATGCATAAGAGTTGGATCCAACTCAAGGAGGAACGGAACACTTTTGAAGCCAGCTTCTACGCCAGTGAGAAAAAGGTTCTAGAGCTTACCCGCCGACTCTATGAGGAAGAGACCCTCAACACCTACATCGCACCAAAGAGGATGCGCAACTTCTTTTTACCTTAAGAAGTTTTTTTTGTAATATTTGGCCCATGGGGCATTTATGTACTGACAAATTTCTTCTTATTAATATGACGTGTGTTCTTTTTGTTTGCAACAATTTTGAATGTTCTAAATCCTTGAATGCATTGCATACATAAGCATATCATTCATCATGCGCATAAGCAGGTCTCCACACCAGGTTTCCTTATCTTTCTGCTGTTTATTTCAGTAAGATGGATCTCGAACAGACGGTCAAGGACTTGCAGTCTCAGAACGCACAGTTTCAACAACTCCTGATGACCTTGGTTAAGGGTCAGGAGGATCTGAAAGCCCTGCTGGGGAACAAAGACCAAGTGAAAAAGAAGAAGAAAAGAATCGGGGTGGCTACCCTAGGAAGAAGGTTTGAGGGTGAAGCCAGAAGAGTGCTTGAATTTCCCCCTACATCTGAAGAGGGAACCAGTAAAGGGAATGCGACTGCATTACCTTCCGAATCCGAGGTTGAAGAAGAGGAGGCTGAAGAGAAAGAAGACTACTCTGATCAATAATACCCGCCCGCCGATGATAAGTACAAGGGTTTGGAAGACAGGTTGGCAGCTATGGAGCTGCAGAGAGTTCCCGGCTTAGATTTTGAAGACTTGGGATTAGTTGCTGGAATCGTGATCCCCCCGAAATTCAAAGTGCCAGTTTTTGTAAGGTATGACGGGCTGTCCTGCCCGAAAATGCATCTCAGATCATATGTAAGGAAGATCCAACCTTACACTGCAGACAAGAACCTTTGGATCCATTTCTTTTAGGATAGCCTTTCTGGGGCTCAACTCGAATGGTTCTATCAGTTGGATGGAGCCAGTATCCGAAACTAGGAAGACTTGGCCACCGCATTTTATAAACAATATCAGTACAATTCTGACCTCGCTCCTACGCGTACCCAACTTCAGGGTATGTCACTGGGGACGGGCGAAGGATTCAAGGAGTATGCGCAAAAGTGGAGAGACTTGGCTGGCAGGGTGCAACCACCTTTGACTGACCGTGAACTTGTTGACATGTTCCTAGGGACCTTGTCTGGTCCGTTCTTTAACCATCTGATTGGTAATTCCTCTGTTGGGTTTACAGATTTGATCTTGACGGGTGAGAGGATAGAAGCTGGTATCAAGTCAGGGAAGATACAGAAAGGTGCCGCCGCGAGTACTGAAAAGAAGCCTTTCGAGAAGGAAGCTAGTGTTGTTTACGGTCCTAGAAGACAAGTTAAGCCGAAACGCCGCCCGGCTCTCAATGCATTGGTAATTTCAAAGCCTGTTGCTGCTCCTCAGCAGTATAACCAACAAAGGGGTGAGAGGCCCAAGAGGCAGTACACTCGGCTTAGTATGACCCTGTCTCAGATATTGCCGCAACTGCTGTCAACCAATCTGGTAACTGTCAAGGAAGCTCCGAAGGTAGTGAACACAGCTTCTCCGAAGTACAACCCCAACGCCCGTTGCACTTATCATTCTGATAGCCCCGGGCATACTACGGACGATTGCTGGGCTCTGAGGAATAAGGTTCAAGACCTTATTGATGCTAAGGAAATACAGTTTGAGGCTCCTGAAAGGCCCAATGTTGTGACTGCTCCCATGCCCCAGCATGGAGTGAGTGTTGTGGAAGAAGACCGATATGTAGCCTCCGTGGAAGAGATTGTTACTCTGTTATCGACTGTTAAAAGGAATCTGTTGCTAGCCGGTTTATTTCCGGGATGTGGTGAAGATTGCCTTCTATGTGTTGTTTCGCCTTTTGGTTGTCCTTTGCTGAAATCAGGTATCCAAAGCCTGATGGATAGCAAAGAAATCTTGTTTGAGAAGATTGTTGTTCCCGCCGAAGAAGTTTTTATCATCACTATTTTCAACAACCCTCCTAAAGCTCCTTCAAAGAAGTCTGTCAAAATCATGTCCACTCAGAAGATTGCTCCTATCATCATTACTGTTCCGGGGCCTCTCCCTTATACATCCGACAAAGCTGTCACATGGCACTATGGGGCAGATGTTTATGTTCTTGGAATAAAACAAGAGTTTGATACAAGTACCGGTGTCAGTAACATCACCGGGCCTGCCAAAATTACTCGCAGTGGTAGGCTGTTTTCACCAGATATTTTGCCACCAGCTATTCAGAAACCCCTTATCATCACACCCGCAAGTGTGCATGTTCCACTTCCTAATCAAGTTCCTGTTTCTACCCCTGCTGCCGAGTCATCTGACGCTCGGGGAAAAGGGATTGCTACTGATTTGCCTGCCCTGACGGAGGCGCCGAAGACAACCACTGTTGAAGCCTCCCAGCAAGATATGGAGGAGATCCTCAAGATTATCAAGAAAAGTCACTTCAATGTTGTTGAGCAGTTGGGGCACACCCCCTCGAAAATTTCTATGCTATCACTACTGTTGTGTTCAGAGGCCCATGCAAAGGCCCTGATTTCCTTCCTGAAGACGGCCCATGTGCCGCAAGAAACATTTGCTGATCAATTTACTGATTGTGTGGCCAACTTGACTGCCGACAATGGTCTGGGTTTTTCTGACACCGATCTGACTGCAAAAGGAAAAAACCATAATGACGCCCTGCATGTCTCTATCGAATGCAGGGGCACTACTCTTGCCCATGTGTTGGTGGACACCGGTTCTTCATTGAATGTATTGCCCAAGAAAGCCTTGGACAGGTTAGATTGTGAGGGTTTGGAGCTCAAGCCTAGTAACATTGTTGTTCGAGCCTTTGACGGTTCGAAAAGGATGGTACATGGCGAAGTTGACATCCCAATCAGGGTTGGTTCTCAAGTTTTTGATTCTACTTTCTATGTGATGGACATCCGTCCATCCTACTCTTGTTTGCTGGGCCGTCCATGGATCCACAAGGCTGGAGCGGTGACCTCCACACTACATCAAAAGCTTAAATACCCGGTTAGGGGGAAAATTGTTACAGTTCAAGGGGAAGAAGAGTATATGGTCAGCCACTTAAACTCGTTCCGGTACATAGAGATGGATGGGGAATTCATTGAAACCCCCTTTCAACACTTTGAAGAGGTGCCTCAGACATTGGCGTCGGCTGAAGCTGTGCTTGAAGACCCTCCTTTGAAGATGGCTTCTTTAAAGGATGCCCAGGCTGTGATAGAGAAAGGTGAATGTGCAAACTGGGGCCGACTTCCTGACTTCACTCCAAAGACTGACAAGTTTGGTTTGGGCTTCACTGCAGAGGCTCAGAAGGCTGTTCGTAAGGCAAGGATTGGAAGACCTCCCGTGTTCATCACTAACCTAGGAGTGAATGCTATTGAAGACGAAGTGGAGGAATCAGAATTTGACAGCTGGATCTACCCAACAACCGACAGTGGACGAAGCAACTGGACTGCCAAAGACTTCACACCTATTACTTTTGTCACTCAGTAATGAAATCTTTTGTTTTCAATTTGTAACAAACAATATGTTGAAACTTTTATGGCTCGGTGTCCTACCCGGGGCACCGCGGCTCCATTTGTGAGGGCTTTTGTGTGACATTTTCATATATCATTAATCAAAACATTGGACGTTTGTTGCATTTCAAATCTTGTGCTCCTTTTCTTTCTTTATCATATATTTCAAAACAGCTATATTTACACACACTCACTTATACAGGTTCCAATCCACTCTAGATCTCACTGGTAACGACTCTGCTACTGCCAGTTATGACTTCGAAAATCCGATCAACTTAGCCGAAGATGAAGGTGAAGATGATTGCGAAGTGCCTGGTGAGCTTGCAAGACTGTTACTCCAGGAAGAGAGGGCCATTCAGCCACATGAAGAGCCAGTGGAAACGGTGAATCTGGGTACTGAGACAGATAGAAAGGAAGTTAAGATTGGTGCCAATCTGGAGCTCAGCGTGAAACAACGGTTGGTTCAGATGTTACATGATTATGTGGAGATCTTCGCCTGGTCCTACGAAGACATGCCTGGGTTGGATACTGACATTGTGGTCCATCACTTGCCTACCAAGGAAGAATGCCCTCCGGTTAAGCAAAAGGTTCGCCGTATGCGTCTAGAGATGTCCGAGAAGATCAAAGTTGAGGTTATGAAACAATTTGACGCCGGTTTTCTAGCAGTGACTTCTTACCCTCAGTGGGTTGCCAATGTGGTTCCGGTACCGAAGAAAGATGGTAAGGTCAGAATGTGTGTCGATTACAGGGATTTGAACAGGGCCAGCCCCAAGGATGACTTCCCCCTACCTCACATTGACGTTCTTGTTGACAATACTGCTCAGCACAAGGTGTTCTCCTTCATGGATGGTTTTTTAGGTTATAATCAGATCAAGATAGCTCCTGAAGACATGGAAAAGACTACCTTTGTTACTCAGTGGGGCACCTTCTGCTACAAGGTCATGCCTTTTGGACTGAAAAATGCTGGGGCAACCTACCAACGTGCCATGGTTGCTTTATTTCATGACATGATCCACCATGAGATTGAAGTGTATGTCGACGATATGATTGCAAGGTCTCAAACTGAGGAAGAACACCTTGACCATCTACAGAAGCTGTTTGACCGTCTGAAGTGGTACAAGCTGAGGTTGAACCCGAACAAGTGCACCTTTAGGGTGAGATCTGGAAAGTTGCTAGGCTTCGTCGTAAGCGACAAGGGTATTCAAGTGGACCCTGCCAAGGTTAAAGCCATTCAAGAGATGCCAGTTCCTAAGACAGAGAAGGAGGTCAGAGGCTTTCTAGGACGTCTGAATTATATTGCCCGATTCATCTCACATCTAACTGCTACCTGTGAACCAATCTTCAAGCTACTGAAGAAAGATCAAGTAGTACGTTGGAATGATGAATGTCAGGCCGCTTTTGATAGAATCAAAGAGTACCTTCAATAACCACCCATCCTTATGCCACCGGTTGAAGGGAGACCTCTAATACTATACTTGACAGTACTTGACAGCTCAATGGGGTGTGTGCTGGGGCAGCATGACGAGTCTGGCCGAAAAGAGCACGCCGTTTATTACCTTAGCAAAAAGTTTACCGACTGTGAGACCCGATACTCACTGCTCGAGAAAACTTGTTGCGCTTTGGTATGGGCTGCTCGCCGGTTGAGACAGTATATGCTGACTCACACTACCCTGTTGATTTCTAAGATGGATCCAATAAAGTACATATTCGAAAAGCCTGCTCTGTCTGGGAGAATAGCAAGATGGAAAATGATCTTGACAGAATACGACATTCAGTACACGACTCAGAAAGCTATCAAGGGAAGTGTATTGGCAGACCACTTGGCACACCAGGCAGTAGATGACTACCAATCAATGAACTTTGAGTTCCCTGACGAGGATATCATGATAGTGACTGATTGTGAAGTACCTGGACCGGATGAAGGACCTGAGGAAGGATCCCGATGGTCTATGCACTTCAACGGAGCCTCCAACGCCCTGGGTAACGGTATCGGCGCTGTGATCATATCCCCTCAAGGCACTCATACTCCACTTACTGCCCGGCTATGTTTCAACTGCACCAACAACATGGCGGAATATGAGGCGTGCATCACGGGTCTTCAAGCTGCGATTGACTTAAGGATCAAGTTTCTGAGTGTCTTCGGAGATTCTGCTCTCGTGATCAATCAGATCAAAGGCGAGTGGGATATGAAACATCCGAATCTTATTCCTTACAAAGAGTGTGTGTTGACATTGATCCCCCATTTCACGGAGATAACTTTTGAACATTTCCCAAGAGAGGAGAATCAGTTGGTGGACGCGTTAGCTACGATGTCTTCTATGTTCAAAGTCAAGTGGGACAATGAGGCTCCCCGGATCATTATTTGGAAATTGGACGAACCTGCATACTGTTGTGATCTTGAGGATGAAGTAGTAACTGAAAAACCCTGGTATCATGAGGTGAAGAGGTACTTGGAAGCTCAAGAATACCCTGAAGGTGCATCCATCAATGACAAGAAGTTTCTGAGAAGGTTCGCTGCAAAGTTCTTCCTCAGCAATGGCATTCTATACAAGCGAAACCATGATTCGACCTTACTGCGTTGTATGGATAAGACTGAAGCAGAAAGAATCATGGCAGAGCTGCATGAAGGTACATTCGGAACGCATTCCAGTGGACACACCATGGCAAAGAAAATCCTTCGGGCAGGATATTACTGGTCCACAATGGAAGCCGACTGTTATCAGCATTCTCGAACTTGTCATAAATGCCAGATATATGCAGATAAGGTGCACGTTCCTCCAGTTCCTCTGAATGTCTTGACAGCACCTTGGCCTTTTGCGATGTGGGGTATTGATATTATCGGCAAGATTAAACCTACGGCATCCAACGGGCATCGCTTCATTCTAGTAGCGATCGACTATTTTACAAAGTGTGTTGAAGCAGCTTCTTATGCTACAGTAACCAAGAATGTCGTGGCACGGTTCATTCGGCATAACCTGATCTGTCGATACGGCGTCCCATAAAGGATCATTACGGACAACGGTACCAATCTCAATAATAAGATGATCACTGAGCTCTGCGAGCAATTCAAGATACAGCACCACAACTCTTCTCCCTACCGGCCGAAGATGAATGGGGCTGTAGAAGCAGCTAATAAGAATATCAAAAAGATTGTGCAGAAGATGACAGTGACCTATAAAGATTGGCACGAGATGTTACCGTTTGCTCTTCATGGGTACCGTACTTCAGCAAGGACGTCAACCGGGGCAACTCCCTTTTCCTTGGTCTATGGCATGGAGGCAGTCTTGCCTATTGAAGTTCAGATACCCTCTCTCCGGATAATGAAGGATGAAGACTTGAGCGAAGATGACTGGATCCAGACTCGGCTTGATCAATTAAATCTAATTGACGAAAAGAGACTCACTGCTATATGTCATGGTCAGACGTACCAAAAACGGATGATCAGGGCATTTAACAAGAAGGTCAGACGACAAGAGTATCAAGTCGGAGACCTGGTAATCAAGCGCTTCATTCTTCCTCAAAGTGATCCCAGGGGCAAATGGACCCCTACCTACGAAGGACCATTTGTGGTTAAACATGTGTTCTCAGGAGGATCCATGATTCTAACCACCATGGACGGTGACGACCTTCCTCACCCCGCCAATGCAGACATAGTAAAAAGATACTACGCATGAATCAAAGACCCGCTAGGTTGACACACCTAGGCAAAAATAAGGGCTTCCCGGCGAACCAAAAGGGTTCGGGCAAAAATAAGGGACGAAATGAAAAAATATGTACACCCGGCAAGTCGAAAACCTGAAAAGGCGGCTTGGGCAAAAATGGGTATCCCGGTGGACTGAAAACCCGAAGGGGCGGTCCAGGCAAAAGTTAGGGATAAAGCGTAATATTATATCTCATTGGATCACCTTGCATCCAGAATTCGGAATCAACTATCAGGTTCAGACGACATCGATCAATCAGCTTCATCTTCAACTAAGCAGCAAAGTGATGAAACGCTTGAAGACATAAAGGCAATAGCAGAGTTGGAACCCAGTGGAATTTTTCACATAGCTGTTTTGTTTTCCTTTTTCACAAAATTGTATAAACTCTTTTGTTCGGTGGAGTTCTCTTACTAGGACGTCAACCTCTTGTACATAAACGCCTATTTACAGGCAGATTCAAAAATCAATACAAATTCACTTTTCAGCTAAATTGCCAATTGTTTTTTCCTTTTTCTGTTTGGTTTTGCGAAGAACGTCCAATGTTTAATTGTGATATATGCATTTGACACTAATTGCTAACTCATAAATATTTGCATACAAAACAAAGGATTAATTACAGGTAACATCAGAAACAGGGGCAATAATGAGTTGTCTAAAGCGATCTAATTGCTCTGTCCACCAAGGTACCAAGGTAAGTTCGGCCGAAGAATGTAACCAAGATATCTTAATTCCCCAGAGAGTGAGCCAGCAAGTCAACGGTACTCTCCCCAAGCAGAGTTAGCCTACTCTATCAGCCTTAAGGAAGTTGGGTATCCCCAGCAAATCTCAACATTCCCCAGCGCAATATACAAACATTCTTAACAAGCATCCCCGGCAGTCTTAATCTAAGATTGTTCCCCGGCGGTATACAGACATTCAGTGGAGCCACTTCCCCAGTACATCTCAAAAATTTCCCCAGGAGAGTCCAGTCCAAAAGTTTCCCCAGGAAAGTGGAATCCATTTCCCCAGCAGGAAGCTTATCCCCAGTAGATTCTGGAAAGCTTGTCACCTGCAGAGCACGAACGCTCCCCCGGCTTTATTCAAAGGTTATTCCACACCAGGATATAACTGGGTTATCCTCAGCTAAAAACCACGGGAAAATCGTCCTCGACGAAGTTCTTCCTATCCTCCAGCGGAGTTCATCAATCTTCCAACATAGCTCATCAACAGTATCCCCAGTGGAGTTATCATCAATCTCAGCAAAGTATCTCTCTTTCCCCACAGAGTCCACTCCCTGCAGAGTAATCTATCCGCCAAGTTTATTCCCCAACGGAGTCATCTTCTCCTACCGGTATTCTTGCAACAATCATCCCCAGCGGAAACAAAGAATTCTCCTCTTCCAACATCAGCCCAGGATTTAACTTCCCGGCACCCGTCAAGGATTTACTTTCCTAGACAAAAACACATTTCATAAACATCATATCTTCATACATTATAGCATGCACATACGCATCATGAACATACAATCTCATTTATTCTGAGAGCATCTCGCATGTCATACATCATGACATTGCACACAACTAACGTTTTGTCTTTTCAGGACAAAGGTTAATACAAAGATGATTACTATCAACGGTCGCAACTAAAGATCCGATTCCTGTATCTTTCCAGGGTGTATTTGTTGACGACTATATTCCGGACTCGATTCCTGTATCTTGCCAGGGCACGTCTGAAGAGTTTGAAGATCCGATTCCTGTATCTTGCCAGGGTGTATCTGTTGACGACTAATTCCAGACTCGATTCTTGTATCCTGCCAGGGCACGTCTGAAGAGTTCGAAGATCTGATTCTTGTATCTCGCCAGGGTGTATCTGTTGACGACTAATTCCAGACTCGATTCCTGTATCTTGCCAGGGCACGTCTGAAGAGTTTGAAGATCCGATTCCTGTATCTTGCCAGGGTGTATCTGTTGACGACTAATTCCAGACTCGATTCCTGTATCCTGCCAGGGCACGTCTGAAGAGTTCGAAGATCCGATTCCTGTATCTCGCCAGGGTGTATCTGTTGACGACTAATTCCAGACTCGATTCGTGTATCTTGCCAGGGCACGTCTGAAGAGTTTGAAGATCTGATTCCGATATCTCGCCAGGGTGTATCTGTTGACGACTAATTCCAGACTCGATTCCTGTATCCTGCCAGGGCACGTCTGAAGAGTTCGAAGATCCGATTCCTGTATCTTGCCAGGGTGTATTTGTTGACGACTATTCCAGACTTGATTCCTGTATCTTACCAGGGCACGTCTGAAGAGTTTGAAGATCTGATTCCTATATCTTGCCAGGGTGTATCTGTTGATGACTAATTCCAGACTCGATTCCTGTATCTTGCCAGGGCACGTCTGAAGAGTTCGAAGATCCGATTCTTGTATCTTGCCAGGGTGTATCTGTTGACGACTAATTCCAGACTCGATTCCTGTATCCTGCCAGGGCACGTCTGAAGAGTTTGAAGATCCGATTCCTGTATCTTGCCAGGGTGTATCTGTTGACGACTAATTCCAGACTCGATTCCTGTATCCTGCCAGGGCACGTCTGAAGAGTTTGAAGATCCGATTCCTGTATCTTGCCAGGGTGTATCTGTCGACGACTAATTCCAGACTCGATTCCTGTATCCTGCCAGGGCACGTCTGAAGAGTTTGAAGATCCGATTCCTGTATCTTGCCAGGGTGTATCTGTTGACGACTAATTCCAGACTCGATTCCTGTATCCTTCTAGGGCACGTCTGAAGAGTTTGAAGATCTGATTCCTGTATCTTGCTAGGGTGTATCTGTTGACGACTAATTCCAGACTCGATTCCTGTATCCTTCCAGGGCACGTCTGAAGAGTTTGAAGATCTGATTCCTGTATCTTGCCAGGGTGTATTTGTTGACGACTAATTCCATACTCGATTCCTGTATCCTGTCAGGGTACGTCTGAAGAGTTTGAAGATCTGATTCTTGTATCTTGCCAGGGTGTATTTGTTGACGACTAATTCCAGACTCGATTCCTGTATCCTGCCAGGGCACGTCTGAAGAGTTTGAAGATCCGATTCCTGTATCTTGCCAGGGTGTATCTGTTGACGACTAATTCCAGACTCGATTCCTGTATCCTGCCAGGGCACGTCTGAAGAGTTTGAAGATCTGATTCATGTATCTTTCCAGGGTGTATTTGTTGACGACTAATTCCAGACTCGATTCTTGTATCCTGCCAGGGCACGTCTGAAGAGTTTGAAGATCCGATTCTTGTATCTTGCCAGGGTGTATCTGTTGACGACTAATTCCAGACTCGATTCCTGTATCCTGCCAGGGCACGTCTGAAGTGTTTGAAGATCCGATTCCTGTATCTTTCCAGGGTGTATCTGTTGACGACTAATTCCAGACTCGATTCCTGTATCCTGCCAGGGCACGTCTGAAGAGTTTGAAGATCCGATTCCTGTATCTAGCCAGGGCATATTTGTTGATGATTAATTCCAGATTCGATTCCTGTATCCAGCCAGGGCATATCTGCATAAAGAGTTTGAAGATCAACCCCAGTAACAGGCCAGGTAATTATCTTTCTTTCTCAGGTACGCAAGTTCTCGCTAAGGAATCTCTTACGCGATCGACACCTAGATGGCATCTATAAGCCCATCCACATACCAACAGTCTCCAAATGGCATCTATAAGCCCATTCCCGACAAGGCTCTGTCACAACTCCAAATGGAATCTATAAGCCCATCCTCCTATCCGTCATCTCTCCAAATGGCATCTGTAAGCCCATTCCCGCCATCACGTTGCTGATACTCTACTATGCGAGTGCAAATTTCTGAGCACTCTAGTGTTCAATCATCTTCCACCTTCGGATCACGAAAGGCACGTAAGCCAATCTACATCCTCAGGTCTAAGAAGATTGAACAGGGGCAACTGTTGTACCCCAAAATTTGCCCTCCCATATTCTTCAAGATTTGCCAAGATCAATCTCCAAATGGTTCAAAATCCCTCAAAGGTTGCACAGTCCAATTGCCTCCTAACATAGTCAAAATTATGGTTTTGGTTCTTGCAAAGAAATTGAGGTTTCCAAGGGTCCAATCAAGTCCCATATGCTCATCTACATTGTCAAGCACCTACATGTCAAGTTTCAAAGCTCACAAGGTCAAGTTGCACAGTCAAAAACCCTAATTGCTTCACAATCAACTGTAGGGGCAAAATGGTCATTTGGTAGTCAAAAGTCAAAATTTTTGGTCAACATCTTATTTTGTGGCCACAATCATAATTTGATCAAGTCTTGATCATGATTCCTCAAGCATGGCTAAAAAATAATCAAGGTGTCAAAAGTTTCTATTTTTGGACAGTTGAAAAGTCAACTGTACCTTGACCAAGGCATAACTTTTTCATGGTTCATCAGAAAAATCCCATCCAATGCTCATTTTGAAGGGGATGACATTTCCTACAACTCATCTTCACATTCCAAGTCCAAGAAATGCTCTTAAAAAAAGTTATCAATTTCAACATTATAGGTCATTTTCAAAAGTCAACAAAAAGGCACTTTAAGTCAAAGACCATAACTTGAGATTGGTAAATCAAAATGACATGGGACCAAAGACATTGGTTAGAGGACTTCAAGACCTTTCTAAAATGTCCCAGAACATGTTCATAGCTTCAAAATTGAGCAAGATATGCATTGGAGAAGTTGGGAAATTTTTGTGAAATGGTCAAAGTCAATTATCCTTGAAACTTCATTTTTGACAAAAGGGGCCCACTTTTTCCACTTGTTTCAGCTTGGCCATGCTTCCCACGTGTCCCACAAATTATTTCAAGATTTAAAATTAATTTTTCCATTTTTATTTAATTTTATTTGATTTAATTCATTTTAAATCTTTTAAAATCAAATAAAAATCAAAGAAATTAATTAGGGGATATATTTTGTATTGAAATGCTTTGATACACCATCATGCATATTCCAAATCCGTGCAAGGGGCTATACCAAGCAAGAATTCAAATTTGACACAAAAATGGAAAGTGGTTTCAATGGAGGTTATGGCAAATCTCAAACATGAATGCAAGGCTTCAAGGCTCTTAATTCTGATTGAAACTCTTTACATAACACATGTGCAAGCTTCCACAAGAGGAGGCACGACCTAAAAAGCTCCAAAACGGCCAAACACATTTCAAACTTTGAAGAGAAAAAAGCAAATCTGAAAACCTATTTGCAGCACGTTTTAAACCTCCATTTCAATCAAAACACACTCCTGGGATCCCTAGGAACCTTTAGCAATCAGAAACGAGTCAAGAACCTCAAGAAATCGCGCCATATAACTCATTCGGTTTGCTTCATTTCTCAAAACTGTATATCACATTTCATAAGCATTTGATCCATTTTTTTTATTGTTTTGTATTGCTAGGGGCTTTCTGAAGCTAATAGGATAATCCAATTGCATTCTAACGTGTTAAATCATGATTCACCATTAAAGCATTTTAGGTTTTTTCAAGCTTCAAATTGGGGTTTCTCACATACAGAAAAATTGGAACCTCAGACAACCATGGTTGAATTGAGAAGGACGAGACGAATCAAACGGACCCATCGCGCCTAATTTATGCTTCACGAGGAGCTAATCGTTATTTTCATTTTGACTGTATTTTGTGAGGGTTTAAAACCCCCGCTATATGTTTTTGTATTTTGCAGAAAAGGTAGAAGATGACTGCGTGGCAACAAGGCGTTGGCCCATTCAAATTGCACGCGCGCGTTTTTTTTAATTCCCAGGATTTGCTTGCTTATCCATATAATATTAAGTGTTTATTGTTATGTCAATTGAAACAGCTGGCTCAGATGGCAACGCGTTAGTGGATGTTCCCAGAGGGCGCGAGTTCGAATCCTGGTTCTGGCACTTTCTTTACCTTTTCCATAATTAACATGCTTCCCTTGTTTTTTCCCTTTTTTTTATATATTTTTATCCTAATTTAATTTATATTCAAATAATTTTCTCATGCATTTAAAAACTCACAACAAATATTTTCCTTTTGCGTTTTAATCAGAAAAATGTTTATTTAATTTTTGACATTAAAAAAAATATTTTTGCATGCATATTTTAATTAATTGTTAAATAATCATTAAATTGACTTTTATTTGCTTTTAATTATCAAAATTGATCCAAAAAACACCAAAAAAAAAAAACAATTACTCTATCATAATTAATCAATTAACATATTTTCACAAAAAAACCAAAAATTGAACTAATATTATTTTTATTATTATTATTTTATTTTTGTAAATAAATCTCAAATAAATTAATTATAATTAGGCCATTTTAACCTTTTTTTTAAAATAACTAAAATAGCTTAGATTTAGGTTAACTTTTAATTTTGTTTCTTTTTATTTTTATTCTATTTCGTAAAAACATAAAAAACAAAAAAATATTTTCTTTTAATTAAAATAATTAATTAGTTATTAATTAGCTTTAATTTCATTTTAATTACAAAAAAGACTAAAAAATCAATTCCATTTCTTAAAAGGGTCAACACCCTTAGACTTTCCCGATTAATTTATTCGCGCACATTTAATTTGTTCCATTATTATGTAATTGCTCCGGACATGTAATAGTAATTAGGACTTTTACTGTTTTTTTATTTTCTGTACTCATTTACTAAAAAAACGGGTCTTTGTAATTTTTGGCGATGTATAGACCCGCGCCTTGTAATAGCGTAGGATTTACGTTTTCCACAATTTACTTACTTTCCGCACCCCCTTAACTGTTAACTTGTATGAAAGAATGCATGCCAATTAAAAAACAAGCGTAGCTCACCATGCCATGGTCAAAGATGAATTTAACATGAAAATAACACACAAATTCACACACCACTTCTAGGGTACGCCTCACCTGTTGCCTTCGAAACGTGGTCGTCAAGTATGGGACGTCTTAGTAAGTCCTTATGTCCATGATCCGGTTGCCTCAAAACAAGTTGCCTCGGAATAGTTGCCTCGAAATGGTTTCCTCGAATTTAAAAAAGGATCAATGGCATAAGGGTAGCTTCTAAGGTGTCTTAACTGTTGCTTCGGTGACCACATTGTCCCTAAAAAACGAATTGACCCGAACACCTCCAACGGTGGTGCTACCTACCTCTCAATGGTGGGATGGCACTACCTTAAGGACATTTACACAGCCTAATTCCTTAGGGTAGGTAGATGACTCATGGATACTTGCTCTATTCAAAAACAAATCAAAACTCTTTTCACACAGACACTTTCAAAAAAGCTTTCAAAACAATTTTTTCAAACACTCTTGAGGACTGATACAAGAGTCATTCTGAAATCTTTAAACGAAACTTTTTCAAAACCCACTCACACTTGAAAAGTAAACACTTTTGAAAACACAAGAGCAAGTATCTAAGAGCCCATGGATAACCATGGATAGAAAGGGTGCTAACACCTTCCCTTTCTATAAATCTACCTCCCGAACCGAGAAACTATCTCATAAGGAATTTTGCTGTGCTTTTGTCCTGTCCATGTTGGAGAAAATAAAAGACGGTGGCGACTCTTGCTTCCGCGACATTTCGCGAACCAGCATTAAACAGTCAGTTCTAAATCCACCGATCACACCATCGAAAGCTCTGACGATGATGTTGCTAGGTTTGAGGGTCAAACCTTCGCAATCCAAACGGTCTAGGGCCTTCTTTGGCAGCACATTTAGGGAAGAACCAGTGTCAACCAAGACATGGGCGAGAGTGGTTCCTCGGCATTCAACTGACACATGTAATGCATCATTGTGCTTCCTTCCTTTGGGAGTTAAGTCAGCATCGGAAAAGCCTAGGCCATTGTCAGCAGTAAGACTGGCTACACAATCCTGAAATTGATCGGCCGAAGTCTCTTGGGGTACATGTTTCATCTTCAAGAATTTAATCAGGGCCTTAGCATGGGCCTCTGAACAGAGCAGAAGAGCTAACATTGAAATTTTAGAAGGGGTTTGCCCTAATTGTTCCACCACGTCGTAGTCACTTCTTCTAATTATTTTAAGGATTTCATCCATTTCCTTCTGAGTCGTTTCGGGGATAACCACAGCATTAGCCTTCGTCCTGACAGGCCTTTCCAATATCCCCTTACCCTTGTCGGTATTATCAGCGGATGGTCTTTCTTCAGGAGTAATCACTTCTTCAATCACTGGGCCTTGTACAGAGGGTCCAACAGGTGCAGAAGCTTTTAAGGGTCCGAAAACTGCTCGAGGGGGAGCAATCTCCGGAGAAAAGATCCGGCCACTGCGGGTTATCTTACTTGTACCCGTGATGTTCCCTATATCAGGGTCTTCTTCAGAAATCTCTTGGACTGTTTCGATTTGTTTGATGTCGTGGTAGAAGATTTCTCCCCCATAGTTCCACGGTATCATTTTGCTTGATTGGTACGGGACGGGTTCCGGCATGGTGATCTTGAGAGGTACACATTCGGAGTTGGGTGTAATCCTGACAGGCCTTTTGCAAGCCTTGGGAGGATTGTCGGAAATGGTTATGATAGCACAAGTATCAGGAGTAATCAGATTGAAAGTGTTAACATGAGTTTTCTGGAAAAGTATTTCTTGAGTATCCATCAGGCGTTGGACACCTGACTTCAACAGTGGACAATCATCTTGAACATTCAAACAAAAATAGCAGTCTTCACCACAACCAGGGAAGATCCCGACTCTCAACAAATTTTCTTTAATCACTAATAAAGGAGTCAACAGATCGGCAATATCGGTAACATGGAGGTTTTCCAAAATGGCATGCACATTGTGACCGTGCTTGGGCATCGGAGCGGATATAACATTGGGCTTCTCAGAAGCGTCAAATTCAACCTCTTTGGCGTCAATTAAGTCCTGAATTTTGTTCTTAAGTGCCCAACAATTATTGGTATCGTGTCCAACACTATCGGAGTGGTAAGCACACTTAGCATTAGAATGGTAGTACGGAGAGGAGGTGTTAGGGTTTTTTGGCGCCTCCTTCAAACTAGTCAGATTCAGCTTCAACAAATGGGGAAGGACCTGTGCAGGCGTCATGTTGATGCGGGTGAACTGCCGTTATGGCCGTTCTACCCGTTGCTGATTATGTCTTGATTGACTGTTACGAGGTTGATCATTTGACGAATTTTGAATCATCACGGCCCCTACAGTCGGACAATGCTCAGTTCTTCCCAACCCCTTCTGAGAATACACAACAGATGCTTCTTTCTTGGCTGGAAAAGGTTTTTTAACAGTCGTGGATGCGGAAGCGTCCTTTTGAATCTTTCCACTTTTGATACCGGCCTCCACCCTTTCACCGATCAAAATTAGTTCAGTAAATCCCGCAGAAGAGCTTCCGATTAGATGGTTGAAGAAAGGGCCAGATAGGGTCCCCAGAAACATGTCAACTAATTCTCTATCTGATAGCGGTGGCTGCACCCTTCCAGCCAGATCACGCCACTTCTGGGCGTACTCCTTAAACCCTTCATTCTGAGCCATCCCCATACTTTGTAGTTGAGTACGGGTAGGCGCCAAATCAGCGTTGTACTGATACTGACGATAGAAAGCAGCTGCCAAGTCTTCCCAATTGTGAACTTCTGATCTCTCGAGCTGATAAAACCAGTCTAACTGAGTTCCAGACAAGCTGTCTTGGAAAAAGTGTACCCAAAGGTCTTTATCGGATGAGTGGGGTTGGATTTTTTGGACATAAGATCTCAGATGCATTTTAGGGCAAGACAGACCGTCGTACTTGGCAAATGTTGGCACCTTAAACTTGGGAGGGATAACAATCCCAGCTACCAGCCCCAGTTCCTCAAAATCCAAACTGGGAACTCTCTGCAACTCCATGGCTACCAGTCTATCTTCAAGATTTTTGTACTCATCGTCCGCTGGTGGATACTGTTGTTCCGAATAGTCTTTGTCTTCTTCCTCTTCCTCTTCTTCCACTTCAGACTCAGAAGGTACAGCAGCCCCTTTTCCTTTACCGATCCCTTCGTCAGATGTTGAAGGGAACTCAAGAGTCCTTCTGGCATCACTCTCAAACCTTCTTCCGAAAGTGGCAATCCCCGGTCTCTTTTTCTTTTTCTTCTCTCTATTCTTCTCTAGCAAAGCTTTGAGATCCTCTTGACCCTTTGCCAAGGTCATGAGGAGTTGCTGAAATTGCGAATTTTGTGCATGTAGATCTTTTACTGTTTGCTCCAAATCCATCTTGCTGAAATAAACAGCAGAAAGATAAGGAAACCTGGCTTGAAGACCTGTTTATGCATATGATGAATGGCATGTTATTCATGTAATGCATTCAAGGGTTCAGAAATTCAAATTTGTTGTAAACAAAAAGAACGCACGTCATATTAAGAAGAAATTGTTAGTACATAAGTGCCCTATGGGCAAAATATTACAAAATTCTTAATGTAAAAAGACATTGCGCATCCTTTTCGGTGCGATGTAAGTGTTGAGAGTCTCCTCCTCGTGAAGTCGGTGGGTGAGCTCTAAAACCTTCTTCTCACTGGCATAGAAGTTGGCTTCAAAAGTATCTCGCTCTTCTTTGAGTTGGATCCAACTCTTTTGCATTTCCTCCCATGATGTTGGCATGTCAGGATGTAGGATGGTGTATGGAACCTCTCCTTCCTTAATAGGCTCTTTGATCAAGGGGAGAATGTGAGGGTATGGCATCATAAGATTCTGGGAACGGGTTTGCACCCACTTGAGGTAAGGCTCAAGGGGGATGAAATTCTTGTGCCCCAGTGTCTTACTATCCACCTTGTTAGGCATCCTCCAAGCTCTGATGAACCTTTGTCGAAGTCCTTGCACATCGTTGTCGAAGTCAAAAACTAGGTCAGGAATCAGCATGTCATGAGGGCCAACCCTCCGAGCATATCCAAATTGTCTTAGAGCTAAACAGGGGTTGTAGGTAATGCCTCCCCTAATGCCAAGTAAAGGGACATTAGGGAATTCCCCACAACGATCAATGAGGATGACATTTTCTCTGGACCGAGAACACCAATGTACATCAGAATGTGTGAGGGTCATCAACCGTTGTGACCACCTTAAACCCTGCTCATTCTTCAAAACTGATTGTGGAAGGTGAGAAATAAACCACCTTGCTAGGAGAGGAGTACAACACATGAGAACACCTCTTTTCCTCATTGTTCGTGTGTAAAATGAGTGTAGGATGTCCCCAAGCAATGTAGGTATAAGATTCCTGGATATGAAAATCTTGACAGCATTCACATCTATAAGCTGATCAGGGTTTGGGAACAAGACCAATCCATAGATGAGGAGTGCCACAATTTCTTCATAGGCTTGTAGATCAAGAGAATTCCAGCAGTCTTGTGCCTTCTCAAACAGAAACTTTGCCAAGAAACCCTTGACACCACTTCTGGTCTCCCAATGTCCCTTGATGTCAGATGGTTGCAAGTGTAATGCTTGAGCAACATCTTCAGGCTTTGGTTCTTTTTCCGTACCGTTGTAGGGTAGTTGATTAAGAATAGGAATTCTCAAGAGTTGAGAAAATTCCTCCAAAGTAGGTACCAATTGGTAGTCAGGGAATGTGAAACAGTGGTGTAGAGGGTCAAAGAACTGGAAGAGAACTTTAATCATGTCTTCTTCAATGTTGGTGTTGACTAGGCTGAGGAGTCTACCATGTCTTTCACTGAAGAGAGAGCTCTCTGGAATTCTGGATGTAAGCTCCTTGAGTTGAGGAGGGATTCTCACAAGGTTGACTTGAATTGTTTTCCTGCGAAGAGATTCCATGACCTACAAAACAAGAACAAAGATGAAGATCCAAACCCTTGAAACGTTTAGTGGATGCATATGATGCTTTATGATGTTCATGATGTATGCACAAGCACATGTACAAGCAAGTCACACAAAACCCTAGTTTCAGGCTTGCATGAGGTTTCATAGGTAAGTACCCTCTTGAGTTTAGTTGGCTCAAAACCTGTCCTATAAATAGTAACCGGGTTCTAAGGAGCTCAATATCACCGGATTGTTTTCTATGTTCATTGTTTTGGTTTAGCCACTTAACTAGCGACCAAAATATTCCAAGAAAACAACCCTCAATGAGTGTAGTATCGAGTATCTACCAACTTCGGACTGTACCAAAGCCGGTCATCTCACTACCCCTAATAAAAGGCCAAGATGGTCAAGTAAGGTTCTAGTTCATTAGTGCTTAATGACATCACTCAGCGGCCCCGTATTCTCTTTGATTAACTCAAAGGCTATCGGTACTCACAAATATGTCGCACTAATATAGCTATTGCTTCAACCGTGTCGGTATACCCCGCACAGTTTCCACAACGTATTGCTATCTATGAATGTTTCCCAAATCCGGGTGGAGGATTTCAAGCCCAAACAAGAGAACCAAAATGTAAAGCAATCAAAGCAAACAATAATCATGCAAAGGGTGATCTAAGCCCTAAGGTTACTCCACTTTTAAAGTTTTCCCCAGCAGAGTCGCCAGTTCTGTGATACGGTGGGAGAACTGACTTGGGATTTTGCGTTTGTGTTCGCAAATGTTTCGGTTTAGCAAGAGTCGCCACCAACTTTTTATTTTATCCTAAGGAAAGGTCAAAAAGCACAGGAAAGACCTTTGAGATGTTTTCTTGGGTTCGGGGAGTAGATTATAAAAGGGGAAGGTATTAGCACCCTTTCTATCCATTGTTATTCATGAGCTCTTAGTTACTTGCTTTAGATCACTTGCTTTGCTTTTCAATTGTTTGAAATGGTGCTTTGTGTGTGATTTTGAAAGATGTTTTGAAAAGAAAGCCATTATTGTGGCAACCTTTGTAATGATTCTTGTTTGAATGTATACAAAGGTGTTTTTGTCTTTTGAAAAGTTTTCAATGTTTGAAAGTAGGGTTTTGAAATTGTGTTGTGAGGTGTGTTTTGAAAATAGCAAGGATGTTTTTGCAAGTTTGATCAAGTAACTAAGAGCTATCTACCCTATTTTACTCAAAGATCTTTCTTATGTTTTTTAACCCTTTTAACAGTGTTGTTTCACCATTGTATTTGGTGAATAACCTTGTGTTAGGATGTTAAACGGGACAGGCGCGGGTCATCGTATAGACCATGATAGCAATAGTGTCAAGTGTCTTTGGCAATTTTCCTTAAGGGACTTGATCATTTTGTTTAGGCAACTCCGATAGCGTCATCGAGGGACTATGATCAATTTGATTGTTTTTGTTTTACCAAAGTACTTGACATGCAACCATGGCCCATTTTTGGAGGCAACTAGTGGATTGTAACCCTAGGGGTGCAAGTGTGCATTGTGATTGTTTTTCATGCATGTTTATCTTGGATTAGGTCAAACTAATTGTTGATTAATTTTGCATACAAACCCTAGGTTTCTAATCATGGCATAGTTGAAAGCTTTAAATGTGCGAGAATTTAAAAGCTACACTATTACAACATGATATAGGGAGGGGGGTACAAATTTGAATAGGGGGTATTTGACAAGAAATTAAATTCTAAGTTATTACAACCAAATCGAATGTGTAGGCAATATTTAATATACAATTAAACAAATATCAAATAAAATGTATTATACAAAAAAAAATATTTTCATGTATATGAAAAGTATTTTTTTCAAAGTGAAATGTAAATAAGTAAAAAAGGATCAATTTTAATTATTTTTTTCTATTTAGGGCAAGAAACCCTAATTCTTAATAAATAATATTATTTATCAATTATATGTAATAATATACTAATTTATACAAAAAAAAATAAAAGTATATTATAAAAAATGATATTTTTAATGCACAATATTAATAAAAATGAAAATGTGGTATTTTTGTATTTCTTACCTAATTATCTAATAAAATAAAATACATAAGTATATATATATATATATATATATATATATATATATATATATATATATATATATATATATATATATATATATATATATATATATATATATATATATATATATATATATATATATATATATATATATTAAACATAAAAAATATAAAAACTAACTATTTACAAAAAATGAATATTTTCAAGAAAATGTTATCAAATATAAATAAAAATAATAAATGAAAATAAGTATTTTTTTTTGCATTATTTTTGAGTTTTGTTTTAAAAAAGAAAATAGTTTATTTCCATATGTATACTTAATAAAATAAAATAAATATCAAATAAATATGAAAAAATATAGAAAATTATTTTTGGCATTTTTTAGATTTAGACAAAAAATAAAAAAGTCAGAATAAAAAATAAAAATGTCAAAATGATAAATATTTAAATAAATGAGCCAGGGGGGTGTGAAACTGAAAAAAGGGTGTTAGAAGCAAAACTGGCCAGGCCCAGCCCAAATCAACTTCATCTTCTTCCTCCAGACAAAAAAAAACGCGCGCCTGTGTACAATCTTGAACATCCTGGAAACATGATCTTTTGCAAAAACACGCAACATCAAACTTGTAGAGAATTTCAATACGATTCTAACCATATAAAGCATTAATCTTAACTCTCAAAGACCAGAGAGAATTTCTCTGGCCCTAAAATCTGACCTAGCTTTTCTCACATGTTCATGGATGAAATTCTCCTAGCACACTTAATATAAATGAAAGCTGAGCATATGTATGGCTTCCTAGCAATGAATACTACATTTTTTATTCACAAACCTAAAGCTAAATGTTCCTAAATAGAGAGATAGAAAGTGACTAAAAACCTGTTTCAGTTGGATTCGAGTAGGGCAATGCAGTGCTTCTCAACAAGTTTTGAGGTGTCTGGTAGCTTGCCTGACCTTCACTTGATCTTTTCCAATAGGTAGCTTGTCTTGAATGTCCCTGAATCAGCCTCTAGAAGTCAACCTGCACAAGCTTGAAATGAAAATGGTGAACACTGTAAATGGAGTTACAGTTGGCAAAGGAAGTTTGGGATAGCTTGAGTGAGTTGAATGGAATGTGTTTGAAGCAAAAAGGGGCAAAACGCACGAGCAAAATGAGCTATGGCACTCAAGTTGCAGCAACTGCCCTGTTTTTCCAAAGGAGAGTGATTTCTGGCTATGGGAGATTTTGAGGCTCAAACCTTCGTTTTTTTGGCTCAAAGGGTTGTGTGAAATATGTTTGTAATGTTTGTTTAAGTTGATCTATGCTGGTTTTCAAGTTGTAAGGATTTGGCAAGTTTTCTTGTTTTTGAAGCAAGAAAGTGGAAGTTATGTTTACAGGCCTGCCCCAACCATCTTGTATGTTGCACACCATCCTCTAGGCCCCTCCAATTTGTGGACTTGATTTGCTGCATGAGATATGGACCAATGCTCAAGGGATTCAGTTTTGACATAAAGCACATTTTGGCAAAAATGGAAATGTCACTTTATCTACTTAGGGATTAATCTTGTATGTAATGACCCAATGGCCAAGATAAAACCTTAGTTCAATGGTTAAGCATTAAATTATGGAGTGTAAGTTGGTTTTGAGGCCTGCAAGCTAGCACCAAATGATAACACAATTTTATATAGTATATTTGATTTAATTTTCATAAATAATGTTAGTATTTTTATTTAATTATTTCATTTTATTTCCATATTACGCCGGTATTTTTATTGTTTCAGGTATTTTATTTTAATTAGACAAATTGAGCAAAGTGAAGAAATTAAGAGAGTTATTGGACTAAATATGCAAGAAATGAAGAAAAGGGGTGTGCAAAGCAAAAATGATGGATCAAAAGGTTTATTATCTCCAAACTGGGCCCAAACGAAATCAGGCCCACGCAAGCAAGAGAGCCCTAAAGGCACGTGCAAGAGTGAGACACACGTCTCAACTCCTCTCCTACAATTGAGGCGCCCGCCTCGGACCCTCCCCTTAGTGGGAGGCGTCCGTCTCAACTGCCCTAGGATGATACATGAGGCGCCCGTCTCAACGTGGTCAAGTGGATGAGTAAATCTCGGGACGACCACCTCCACTCAGCAGTTAGAACGAGAAATTTGGGGAAAAGTGGTACGAAAATATCTCAAAACGTGGTTACATTCTACCACTATAAAAGGACATCAGGAAATCAAAATCGGGGGCCGTTTTTTAGCATTATTTTCCAGTTTCAGAATTTACCTTCCCGCATTATTATTTTCCATTGTAATTCAGTTTCCAGCAGTTATTTTCCAGCCAGTTCCTTTTAAAATACTTAAATTTTATTTCTGTTGAAGAACTGGGATTTTGTACGAATTGATTCAAGCTTCAAGAATTATTTCCAGCATTTATTTAATTTAGGTTTCTTATTTACATCGCTTTAATTTATTTAATTAATTATTTGCATGAGAGATATTTATTTAGCCATGAATTTATTTACGAATGTTAATTCCTTTAATGTATTCATGTCTGCTTTTATGAGTATGTCTGGCTAAATTATTTAAATATCGGTATGTAACGAGTTAATTTGAATGGATCCGGAACAAACAGGCTTGATTATATTTTATAAAATAAACACTTTTTCTGATTTAGTTATCTAATTTATTTTGTTAAAAAAGGTTTAGAAACCAACAGAGCGAAAGTTTGAGGCTAATAAACTGACTAAGATTAGAAACCAATAGAGCGACAGTTTGAGGTTTAAAATCAGATAGTAGATACTAGGTATTGTTTTTAAAGACTGCGACAGCGTTTTAAAACCAATTAAACTTTATTTATTTTCAAAAAGTAATTTTAAAATCAATGGGATAGCGAAAGCATACATCAGAGTTTAAAATTATAATTTACTTCAATAGAGCGAAAGTTTGAGAATAGATTTTTGAATAAATATTTTTTGCTGAAAAAGATATTATTATCATTTTTAGAAAATAAGCCAGTGGAAAGCCGGATTCTTTAGTGTTAACGAAGTACATACCGATATTCGCATTATTGTTATTTCAATTAGAATTAAGTTTTATTACCCAAAAATTCCCCTAATTAATTATTCGATGGCTATAGCTTTACACAATAGTTTAGGTTACGTTAGTTCGATTTATAGTCCCTTAGGTTCGATATCTTTTTAAACTACGCGATAGGGTTGTATACTTGCAGTCTCCTGATTAATTTAGACGATAAAGTCGCGATTAAGTTTTTGGCGCCGTTGCCGGGGACTATTTAAGTTGATATCGTAATTTTATTACGAAGTATAGACTATAGCAACTATTTCTTTTCCCTCTGTGTATGCCAAATACTCTCTCTCAAGGTGCGCCTTTGCATATACCTATATTCGATATCGAGCGTTACCTTAGATTAAGAAGACGAATTCAAGAGTATTTAGAACGCAACAACCTTCCTTCGACCAAACTTCCCGACGTTGAAGAACTCAAGAAGATGGCTGATCTACCTGCTCCTGCTCCTCGTCCTCTTAAGGACTACGCTGTTCCTTCTCAAGCAGAGCCTCATAATAGTATTGCTGCTCCTGCTATCGCTCGAAACGATTTCGAGCTAAAACCTTCACTTCTTTCCGCCGTTCAGCAGAACCAGTTTTCTGGAGCTCCTACTGACGACCCGAATCTTCATCTGTCAGTGTTTGTGCAGTACGCAGACACTGTGAAAGCGAATGGTGTTAACCCCGAGGCGATACGATTGCGCCTATTTCCTTTTTCTCTCAGAGACAGAGCTCGCGCATGGCTCCAATCTCTTCCTTCCAACTCAATCACCACATGGGATGAGTTGAAGAAAGTCTTCTTGGCTAGATATTTTCCTCCAAGCAAAACTGCTATGCTCAGAGCCAATATCAATGGTTTCAGACAAAAAGACAATGAATCACTCTTTGAAGCTTGGGAACGTTATAAAGACATGCTTAGACTTTGTCCTCATCATGGTTTAGAAGAATGGCTGATCATTCACACGTTCTACAATGGTCTCTTGTATAATACGAGATTGACTATAGACGCCGCAGCTGGTGGCGCACTGATGAATAAACCATATACTGAAGCAAGACAACTTATCGAAAGCATGGCTCAAAACCATTACCAATGGGGTACGGAGAGAGTTAGCATAGAGAAATCTCAAACTAAAGGTGCCATGGTTGAAGTGAATAGTCTGGATCAAGTCAACGCTAAAGTGGAAGCTCTCACTCAAAAGCTCGAGAATCTTACCACCGCTCCCGCAGCTACTGTTGCTGCAATTGCTCAAACTTGCGACTTATGTGGTATTCAATCACATCTTGCTCCAGAATGCCCACTTTTAACAGGAGTTCCAGTTGAACAAGCGAATTACGTACAGGGTAATCCTTACAGCAACACATATAACCCTGGCTGGAAGAATCATCCTAACTTTTCATACAAGAGTAACAACGCGTTATACGCACCTGGACAAGCTCTTGCTACACCACCTGGTTATCCTAAGGCTATTCCAAATCATCCTAATAATGGTCCTAACACGTCTAATGCTCCTAGGAAGTCTAATTTGGAAGTCATGATAGAGCATTTCATCGCTACTCAATCCCAAACCAATAATACTCAATTCCAGACTAATAAGGATGTTCAAAATCAGAATATACACATTAATGAGCAAATTAAGCAATTATCTAACAAGCTTGATGCTTTAGCTACACATAATAAAATGTTAGAAACACAAATCTCTCAGGTAGCTCAACAACAAGCGGCTTCTGCTGCTCCTGCTGGCTCATTTCCTGGACAGCCTCAACCTAATCCCAAAGGACATGCAAATGCTGTTATCTTAAGAAGCGGAACAGAGTATGATGGACCTGTAGATCCCAGAAACAATAGCCCAGCTATGCAACAAAATTCTGTTAAACAATCTGAAACTAAAGATAAAGAAGAAAAGGAAATTCAGAGAGATAATAATGAAGATACCACGCAAAAAGATGAAACTTATGTACCCCCACCACCTTATAAGCCTCATATCCCATACCCTCAAAGGTTAGCTAAAACTAAGAATGTGGGTCAATTCAAGAAATTCGTGGATCTTCTGAAACAACTTAATGTTACAATTCCTTTTACCGAAGCTATAACTCAAATGCCCTCCTACGCTAAATTCCTTAAAGAGATTCTATCCAATAAGAAAAAGCTAGAGGATAATGAAACTGTCATGCTTACTGCTGAATGTAGTGCAATTATTCAAGACACAATGCCTCCTAAACTCAAAGACCCTGGAAGTTTCTCGATTCCATGTGTAATTGGCAAATTTGTCATAGATAAAGCTTTATGTGATCTTGGAGCCAGTATAAGTGTGATGCCGTTATCTATATGCAAGAAACTTGAAATGGGAGAACTCAGACCAACCAAAATGTCCATTCAATTAGCAGATAGGTCAATTAAATATCCTGCAGGAGTTCTCGAGAATGTTCCTGTACGCATTGGCCAATTCTATATACCAACCGATTTCATTATTATGGACATAAGGGAGGACGAAGTTACCCCAATCATTCTTGGAAGGCCTTTCTTAGCTACAGCCGGTGCAATTATAGATGTAAAAAGAGGAAAACTTACTTTTGAAGTAGGTGAAGAGAAAATCGAATTTATCCTCTCTCAATTCCTGAAAGCACCTGCAATTGAAGATACTTGTTACTTCATGGATATCATCGATGAATGTAGAAAAGAAGCTGAGCTTGAAAATGAAGACAATCTCGATGAAAATCTGAGTAGTAATCTAAGTGAATGCTTAGCTATAGCACCAGATCCTACACAATGTTTAAGGAAACCACCCCTAGAACTCAAAACACTTCCTAAAAATCTAAGTTATGAATTCCTAGATTCCAAACTCGAACGACCAGTGATAGTCAACGCAGAACTTGGCGAAACCGAAACTGAAAAACTTTTACAAATTCTGAGAAAATATCCAACAGCCTTAGGATATAATATCACTGATCTTAAAGGAATAAGTCCCTCTATCTGTATGCATCGCATTATGCTAGAAGAAGATTGTAAAACTTCAAGAGAACACCAGAGGAGACTAAACCCGATTATGAGCGAGGTTGTGAAAAAGGAAGTTATGAAGTTGTTAGAAGAAGGAATCATATATCCTATATCTGATAGCAAATGGGTTAGCCCTGTGCATGTTGTACCTAAGAAAGGAGGTGTCACAGTAGTCGAAAATGAGAAAGGAGAAATCATAACTAAAAGAGTTGAATCTGGATGGAGAATGTGCATCGATTATCGAAAACTTAACAAAGCCACCAGAAAAGATCATTTCCCTTTACCATTTATTGATCAAATGTTGGAACGTTTAGCTAGACACTCTCATTTCTGTTTCTTGGACGGTTATTCAGGTTTCTTTCAGATACCTATTCATCCTAATGACCAAGAGAAAACAACTTTCACATGCCCTTTTGGAACCTTTGCTTATAGAAGAATGCCATTTGGTTTATGCAATGCTCCTGCAACTTTTCAAAGATGTATGATGGCAATATTTGCTGATTTTCTGGACAATATTATGGAAGTCTTCATGGACGATTTTTCCGTCTGTGGACAAAGCTTTGAAGAATGTTTAGAAAATTTAGAAAGGGTATTAGAACGTTGTGTGAAGGTTAATCTAGTGCTTAATTGGGAGAAATGCCATTTTATGGTACAAGAAGGAATTGTTTTAGGACACATTATATCCAAAAGAGGAATTGAAGTCAATTCTGCTAAAATCGAAGTTATTGAGAACCTTCAACCTCCAAAAACTGTTAGAGAAATCCGAAGCTTTTTGGGACACGCCGGTTTTTATCGACGATTCATTAAAGATTTCTCTAAGATAACTAAACCCCTAACTGAGCTATTAATGAAAGACGCTGAATTTATCTTCGACGAAAAATTTTTAGAAGCATTTCTAACACTTAAGAAAGCATTAATTTCTGCGCCTATCATGCAAACTCCAGATTGGAATGAACCTTTTGAAATAATGTGTGACGCAAGTGATATGCCGTATGAGCTGTTTTAGGACAGCGAAAGGATAAAAGACTCCACGTCATATATTATGCAAGCAGAACCCTGGACGAAGCGCAGATGAATTATGCTACAACCGAGAAAGAATTCTTAGCAGTGATCTTCGCATTAGACAAGTTTCGTTCCTACTTAGTAGGATCCAAAATAATCATATACACTGATCATGCTGCTATTAGATATCTCCTAACCAAAAAGGACGCTAAACCTAGACTCCTGAGATGGATATTGCTACTGCAAGAGTTCGATTTAGAAATCAAAGATAGAAAGGAACCGAAAACGTGGTAGCAGATCATCTCTCTAGACTAGAAAATCTTAAACATGAACAAGTGCCGATCGATGATGAATTCCAGTATGATAAACTGATTGCCCACTTGGAAGACACAGAACCAGATAAACTCATGGAAACCACCTTAGCCGTCTCCTTGGTGCCTTGGTATGCCGATTTCGTAAATTACCTCACTGCAGGCGTTTTACCACCTGAACTTACCTACCAACAGAAGAAGAAATTATTCCATGATCTTAAACAGTATTATTGGGATGAACCTTACTTTTCAAGAGAGGTCCCGATGGAATTTTCCGCCGATGTGTGCCAGAAGAAGAGATTGAAAACATTATAAAACACTGTCATTCTGCACCTTACGGAGGACATGTGAGTACATCCAAAACTTGTGCAAAGATCTTACAATCCGGTCTCTATTGGCCTAATTTATGGAAAGACGTACATGCCACCATCTTAAAATGCGACAGGTGTCAACGCACCGGTAATATATCTAGACGTGACGAAATGCCACAAAAAGGCATTTTAGAAGTCGAAATCTTTGATGTGTGGGTGATAGACTTTATGGGACCCTTTCCATCTTCATCCGGTAACAAGTATATACTCGTGGCTGTGGATTATGTCTCAAAATGGATCGAAGCTATAACTTCTCCAACAAATGACACCCGAGTGGTACTTAAGCTGTTCAAGAACATAATCTTTCCTAGGTTCGGTGTACCCAGACTCGTTATGAGTGATGGTGGATCTCATTTCATTTCCAAAATCTTTGAGAAATTATTAGGAAAATATGGAGTTCGACATCACATAGCTACACCTTACCATCCTCAAACTAGCGGACAAGTTGAAGTTTCAAATCGCGAGATAAAACAAATCCTTGAAAAAAACTGTCGCTACGTCCAGAAAGGACTGGTCCTTTAAAACTTCACGAAGCTTTATGGGCTTATAGAACTGCCTATAAAACTCCCATCGGTACTACTCCTTTCAAGCTTATTTATGGTAAGTCATGCCATCTCCCAATTGAGTTAGAACACAAGGCCTATTGGGCCATTAAGAATCTGAACTTAAGTTACACTGCCGCTGGAGAGAAGCGTATCCTGGATATTAATGAATTGGAAGAACTTAGACAGGATGCGTACGAAAATGCTAGGATTTACAAAGAGCGCACAAAGAAATGGCACGATAAGCATATATCTAGGAAGAATTTTAACATAGGTGACTTGGTATTACTATTTAACTCACGATTAAAATTATTTCCTGGAAAATTACGATCTAGGTGGTCCGGACCTTTTGAAATTACTCGAGTTTATCCAAGTGGTGCAATAGAGATTAAGGGACCTTCGATTGAACCGTTTATAGTAAACGGGCAGCGTTTAAAACATTACCATCTAACTGAACTCGAGGGAAATTCTCAAACGATAAATCTAGACGAGCCACACGCTCGATTAGAAGCCTAGTCTTTAGTTTTATTTGTCGAGCTTACGACATAAAACAAAGCGCTTTGTGGGAGACAACCCACCGTTTTTTATATTTCTTTCTTCTTATTTTTCATTTCTTCTTTAGTCTATTTTTAACAAAAACAAAAATATATCTATTTCTTTTCTTTATCTATTCATTATATTTCTCCTCTTTGTCTTATTTCTTTCTATTCTATGTTTTTTTTTCTTCTTATCGGCATTTGGCCAACGCTGATCTTCTTTATTTTCTTCTCTTCAGGATACTTCTTGCTACTTATTTCTCTTTTCATCTGATTCTCCTTTGTTTTTATCGCATTGAGGACATTGCTCCTTTTTAGTTTAGGGGAGTCAGATCATTTCCTTGTTCATTTCTATTTCCTTTGCTCTCTTTGTAGTATTTTTCCTTTTGTTTCTTTTCTTGTATTGCACAATTTCAATTCAATAAAATACTTATTTATGCAAATTTTAATCTCTTATGCAAAAATTTGTGCTTACTCGAATTCCCCCTATTTATTGAGCCATAACGAATAAAATAAAACAATTTTAACACGCATTTATAAACATTATTCAACTAGTATTAAGGTTGCCTATTATAAATAAGAATTCGAGCAACTTAGCAAAATTGCTATCGTCTTAACACTTCAAAAACCCCCGATGTGTTGATCGATTTAAGTACTTATTATACCAAAACCTTTAAAACTTAGTTTTAGATTATCCCCGAGTAGTTTATTAAGCAGTCGGCACCGCCATAAACACAAACTACGTGGAGAGCTGATGAAAATAAGTGATTGATCAAATATTCTTAAGAAATTGCTTTTATCTGAAGATGCACTTATTAAGTTAGATGGTCCTTACCAGATCATTTAATCCAACAGTTGCAGAAACTATAAATTTAAATGCAAAATAATCCATTATAAATTGGTTCAGTGGTCCCTGGTGCTGAACTTGGTAGGGCGAATTACGGTTCGATCCCCGCAATTTTTAATTGGAAAAAGGGAGTACCATATGATTAAATTACCAGAACTCCTAGCTGGCTTACTAAGATCAAATTCACTAACCAGTTACTCCACTATGTGCGTGTAAGGTAAAGGGCTTAATGTGATTGCACTAGAATGAAAACGGGTGAAATAAAACGTAGTATTAGTTAAGCTATAATGACATGACTTAAATTGGTCTGCTTAAATGGGGTTGTCCAGTGTTCCTACGGTAACTTTGGTGTTTAAGTTCGACTTAAATTCTCTAACGAAAAATTCAACTTGCAACCCGGTACGAAGTGATGTATGTTCTTATATCTGTGTTTAATTGTGCGTCAGTGATTTTCATTTTTACTTTTGCTTGAGGACAAGCAACGGTTCAAGTATAGGGGAGTTTGATAACACAATTTTATATAGTATATTTGATTTAATTTTCATAAATAATGTTAGTATTTTTATTTAATTATTTCATTTTATTTCCATATTACGCCGGTATTTTTATTGTTTCAGGTATTTTATTTTAATTAGACAAATTGAGCAAAGTGAAGAAATTAAGAGAGTTATTGGACTAAATATGCAAGAAATGAAGAAAAGGGGTGTGCAAAGCAAAAATGATGGATCAAAAGGTTTATTATCTCCAAACTGGGCCCAAACGAAATCAGGCCCACACAAGCAAGAGAGCCCTAAAGGCACATGCAAGAGTGAGACGCACCGTCTCAACTCCTCTCCTACAATTGAGGCGCTTGCCTCGGACCCTCCCCCTTAGTGGGAGGCGTCCGTCTCAACTGCCCTAGGATGATACATGAGGCGCCCGTCTCAACGTGGTCAAGTGGATGAGTAAATCTCGGGACGACCACCTCCACTCAAAGCAGTTAGAACGAGAAATTTGGGGAAAAGTGGTACGAAAATATCTCAAAACGTGGTTACATTCTACCACTATAAAAGGACATCAGGAAATCAAAATCGGGGGCCGTTTTTAGCATTATTTTCCAGTTTCAGAATTTACCTTCCCGCATTATTATTTTCCATTGTAATTCAGTTTCCAGCAATTATTTTCTAACCAGTTCCTTTTCAAATACTTAAATTTTATTTCTGTTGAAGAACTGGGATTTTGTACGAATTGATTCAAGCTTCAAGAATTATTTCCAGCATTTATTTAATTCAGGTTTCTTATTTACATCGCTTTAATTTATTTAATTAATTATTTGCATGAGAGATATTTATTTAGCCATGAATTTATTTACGGATGTTAATTCCTTTAATGTATTCATGTCTGCTTTTATGAGTATGTCTGGCTAAATTATTTAAATATCGGTATGTAACGAGTTAATTTGAATGGATCCGGAACAAACAGGCTTGATTATATTTTTATAAAATAAACACTTTTTATGATTTAGTTATCTAATTTATTTTGTTAAAAAAGGTTTAGAAACCAACAGAGCGAAAGTTTGAGGCTAATAAACTGACTAAGATTAGAAACCAATAGA